>VZQC01009539.1:426024-455105 GCA_009823505.1 Rhizomys pruinosus | reverse complement strand
ACTTTATTGTTTGGTAACGAGATCTCATATAAGTTTAAATGAGTTAAAATCTAGTGTTTGGAGGCACAATCTCGCAGACTTTAAAGGAAATATAATGATACTTATCTTTTGGTTAATCTTTCCTTTGGTTGATTAATGTCCATACAAGTGTATCACAGATTACCAACTTTGTTTTTTCAAGGTTCAGTTGAGATTATGGTCCTCAGGGGCCACTTGGATTTGAGGATGGGAGAGACCTCAGTGTCCTCTCAAGCTATTACCATTTTTCCATCCACTGAGGACAAAGTCAGGTATGTAGGACCATAGGCTTCCCTTTTTGACGCAGGAAGACAACGTTCCTCTTTATACTAGGCGAATACGGAACTAGAGGATGTTGGTGGTTCTCTCAAGACCTCCTTCCCAGGAGTGATGGTGACTCAGCAATTGCAGACCATTTCAGAGATGCCCCCCGACACAGTCCCCCTGGGACCTACTTGAACTCCGAGGGCAAGAAACCAAAGTTTTTTTTTTTTTCTCGCTGATATGGGCATTAGGTATGGTTTCCATACAGAAAGGCTACGTTACACAGCCTGATACTTTTAATTATTGTTAATATCTTAGATAAGAGCTTGGACAGAATTCAAGTGGCTTAGATAATGAATACGAGCACTGAGGAGAGCGACTTAAACCATGGTTAAGCGAGGCATAGCCCATGAGAAGAATTAAACAATTTTCAGGCTTATTTTAGTGTAAAACTGTTCAATACAGTACTACAAACAGGAACAATCCTTTCTTTTTCAGACCCCTGATCTCTGAATTTTATTATTTGTTTTCTTCCAAAGACAGGAGTTGGAACCATATGGAAAACAGAAATAAAACTGGATAAGGTCTACCACAGCTCATCCAAAACTGGTCTCCTCCTGACTTAAACTGCATGCAGGTGTTCAAGGAGGTAGAACTTAGCTTGCTTTTTGAATGTCAAATAGCAAACCTGCAAAAACTGAAACATAAGTACATTTTCATAGCCATAGGGCTATGTCCATGTAATACAAACCTGTACAGGGAGTCCAGTGCAAGCCAGGAGTGGAGTGAAAACTAGCACCAATTCTGTATATCTTTTCCTTTTACTAAACCTTGAATTGCCATGGCCTCCTCCCAAATGAAACCAAGTCCTGGGATTTCACTTTAAGGCCATGGGTCTGAAAGAGAGCCTTTAGGGCAGCCTTCTGTGGCTCTCAAATGTGGGGAGGACTATTACCCATGAGGGCAGGAAATGGGAAGGGAGGAGAGGGGTGTGTGGGGAGGGTGTGGGAGCCAGGCGCTCACCCTCCCATGGCTGAAAGAACAAAGAACATAAAATGGGACCTACTTACTAATCAAGGAAGGGGGTGCCTCGCGAGCATGGGGGGGGGTCAAAAAACCACGTTTGAGTGCCAGATGTTGTCAATCCCCCAGGTCCTGACAGGGAACTTCATGGTATGACTGTGAAAGGGGTCTAGAGGCACAGAGTCATCATGCAGACCCTGGGAGTCAGATGAAAGCAGGCAGAAGGCGAACTGCCAAAGTCTCGTTTATTGGGGGCAAGGTTAGGGTTTATATACTGTTCGCATTCCACTCTCCTCTTAGTGCAGTCATCCTGTAGCCTTGTGATTGGCCCAGGTCTCTGACTCAGCTGTTGCTATGGTCACCTGCCTAGGGCAGTTTAGGTTGATGAGGCACAAGCTCTGTGCAGGTGCACTGCATAATTCTCAGCGTACAGTATACTACACCTGTCATGTTGAAAGTATTGATAATTTCTAGAAGTTTTCATGTAGAATGTTTGGGATCGATCTCTTCTGTATAATATATCACCTACAAATAATGATGATATACCGTCTTCTTTTTCAATTGGCATAACTTTATTTCCTTCTTTTGTCTTTCTGCTCTGGCTAGAGTCTCAGTCACTATATTGGAAAGGAGAGGGGATACTGGAGAGCCTTGTCTGGTTCTTGATTTTCATGGGATACCTTCTAGTTTGTCTCTATCTAGAATGATGTTGGCTATGGGTTTGTTGTATACAGTTTTAGTTATGTTGATGTAAGTCCCCTCCTGTCCAGTTCCCTTTAGGACCATTATCATAAATGCATTCTGTATTTTTTTTTCAAAGGCCTTTTCTATTGAATAGATACTGCCTATTGAAATGATCCTGTGATTTTTGTTTTTAAGTCCATTTATATTATGTATTATGTCTATTAACATACATATATTTTTATTTTAATATTTTTTTCACATAAATTTATTTTTATTTTTTTAACAAATCTAGACCCGTGTTCCCACCCCCATTCCCCCACCCCACCAGAGCTCATGCATTCTGCCAAACATGCTTTTCATCTCTTTCTCAGTCTTTCTCAATATTCTCTATGAGGAAGTTGACTGTTCTGAGCAGAAGTTCACTGTTTCAGTCAGTTCTTCGATGCACTCCTTTCTGTTGTTGTTGTTGTTGTTGTTGTTGTTGTTGCTTCCAATATGCATCACTCCCAACTGCTTTGGACAGAAGCTCAGGAGGCCATACACAAGAAATATTTACAACTAGGTAATTGGCACTAGCATCCACAGATGAGGGATACCATTCGTCATTTGTTTTTCTGGAACTGTGTTACTTCACTCAGCATGATGTCCACTAGCTCCAGCCATTTTCCTGCAAAGCTCATGATGTCATCTTTCTTTACCGTTGCATAGAACCCCATTGTGCAGATGTACCACATTTTCTCTATCCACTCATCAGTTGAGGAGCATTTGGGTTGGTTCCAGCTCCTTGCTATTGTGAAGAGAGCTGAAATAAACATGGCCGTGCGTGTATCTCTGCGGTGGGGTGAGTCTTGAGGGTACATGCCCAGGAGTGGTATGGCTGGGTCAGGTGGCAAGTTCATTCCAAGTTTTCCAAGGGTTCTCCACACTGCTTCCATAGTGGCTGTATGAGTTTACATTCCCACCAGCAGTGGATGAGTGTTCCCCTTTCCCCACACACCTCTCCAGCAACTTGTATCTATCCTAAGCCAGTCTTATTGGAGTCAGATGGTATCTTAAATTGGTTTTGATTTGTATTTCCTTGTGATTAGTGATGTTAAACACTCTTAATCGGGTTTCATCAGCCCCTCTAATTCCTCACGTGTGAAGTCTCTGTTCAGTTCGGTTGCTAACCCATCTATTGAGTGGTTCATTTGTGTTCTTTTTTTTTTTCCGTGTTTTTTTAAGTAGTTTTATATTTCTGAATTCAATGCTTTGTCAGTGTTTCTGTGGTGAAGGTTTCCTCACTCTGTGGGATTTCCTCACTTCCTTGCTTGTTTTCTTTTGATTTACAGAAGATTTTTGAGTTTAAGTGTCCCATTTGTCAAGTAGACCTTTCTTCCGGCCGCTGCTTGCTCTGATTTGAGCATAGTATGTCCTCTGCCTATGTCTTGTAGTTTCTGCTCAACCTTTTTCTTCTATCACCTTTAGAGTTTGGGGTTCACATTGAGGTCTTTGATCGCATTGGATTGAGGCTTTGTTACAGTGGAGTGATGAGAAGAAGTAGGGTTTAATTTTCATTCTTTTACAAGTGTAATTCCAGTTTTGCACCCCACTGCCTGAAGATGCTTGTCTTCGTTCCATTTTAGTGCGTTTTTGGTCCCCCTTGTCAAATATAGGATGAGCTGAACTGTTGTATTGTGCTCAAAGGGATCTCAGTTTTGTTCCCTTGGTCAACATATCTTTTTTTTTGTGCCAGTACCCAGGCTGTTTTTATGACTAGGCCTGTACGTTATGTTTGAAGGTCTTGTATAGGGATCCACCCCTTGTTTTGCTCTTTTCTCTCAGGATTGTTTTTGGCTATTCAGGGTCTTTTGTTTTTCCAAAGGGGCCTTTACGGACTTTTTTTCCAACGGCATGTGAGAAACCTTGGGTGATTTTTATTGGAATTGCGTTAACTCTATACAAGAGTCTCCGTAAAATGGACATTTTACAATGGATTGGGAAAATTAAACATTTTTTTAATATTTTAAGAAGTAAACAAGATAAACATTAACGACTTTATATAGGTGGAGATTTGTAGGGGAAGTGAAAGGCAACTCATAGGGAATCATGACAAAATTTCACATAATGTTGAGCTTTGTACTACAGTCATGCAGTAAACAATATTCCAAACTATAGCAGGACACAGAATTTTGAATTTATATTCCAAAATCAAATTACATATTTTAGTTTGAAGATTATAACATTTCCGTTGTCAATCAATAACATGTGTATTTCTTTTAACTCAAAGATCTGTGATTTCTTATCTCTTGGGAAATTCAATACAACAGGGTAAAGGCACCACTGGGGCTGTAGAATAAGAATAATTACAAGATTAAAAACAGTAGAAACTCCTTGGGTCTGGCTCATTGGGAGAGATTCCAATATCAAGGCCCAGATACCCAAGCTCTCATGTAAAGTGAAGCTGGCCTTCAGGGAGGTGGGAAGTCTATTGCAGTTAATCAGTCCTCCCAAGACCAGAATCCACAAATAACCGAGGCCTCCATTGTTCCCAACATAAAAGGCAAAGCCTTTGCTATGCACAACCTGAGGCCTCTGGAGATGGGGCTGAGGGGAATGTAGTCACTCAGAGAAGACTGAAACTGTTCCCCAATATCAGGAAGTCCTCTATTTTCTACTCTGCTCCAGCATCACCCTATTGCCAAAGGAATGTGGAACAGTAGCTCACAGTAGGAGTTCAAACTTCAGTCTCCTGTGTGTGTGTGTGTGTTTGTGTGTGTGTGTGTGTGTAAACCACAGCCCAAAGTAACAGCTCTAGGTTCATGCAAAGGAACCAAAGCTCAGGTTCCCAGGAGCAGTCCATAGTTGGAGTTTGTAGGAGGAAATCATAACTCTCTGGCTCATGGGGAAGGGGAGGCACAACACTATAACTCACTGGGCAAGACCATAGATCAGGCTTACAGGATAAGACCACAGTTCTAGTTTAAACAGAGGGGCCACTACTCCAGTTCCCAGGGAGGACCACAACTTCTTCTGGGAGCTTGTAGTGGGGTTCTAGTTTAAGAGATCACAACCCAGGCTATGGGTGGCAACTAATTCTTCAGTTCATAAGAAGGGACCATGACCCTCATTCACAGGAGAGCAACTCAGCTCCAAAACAGAGAAGGACACCACATCTCCAGCTCATGTGATCAGACCACAGAGCCACCTCAAGCAAGGGAACTTTGAATCTCACAGTATCAGATCACAGCCCTAAATCAAAGTAGGGTCCACAGCTCCAGGTTCAGGAAGGGAGCACAGCTCCAAGTTGACAGATGCTGTACATATATTGAACCATCCCCACATCTCTAGAATAAAGACAATTTGATCATGGTGGATGATCTTTTTTATTTGTGTCTGTCTGCAATTTGCAAGTATTTTGTTGAAAATTTTTGCATCTCTGTTTATTAGTGATATGGGCTTATAGTTTACTTTGTTGTTGTGTGGGTATTAGATGAATACTGGCTTCTTACAAGGAGCTTTTGAGTTCTCCCTCTATTTCTATCCTTTGCAGTAATTTAAGTAGAATTATTTGTAGATCTCTGAAGGTATGGAAAAAATCTTCTGTGAATCCATCTGGGCCTGGGATTCTTTTTTAGTGTGTAAGCTTTGAATTACTGCTTCAGTTGCCTTGTTTGTTATAGGTCTGTTTAAGTTGTTGATCTCTTCTTGTTTTAACATTTGTGGCCCCGTTATATTTAGAATATTGTACATTTTTTTAGATTTTCTTTAGATTTTCTGATTTAATAAGAGTATAGGTTTTTAAACTAGTCCCTTAAAATTTTATACATCTTCTTTTGTGTCTGTTGTGATGTTTCCCCTTTTGTCTCTGATTTTGTTTATTGGATTTTCTCTTTTTTAAATAAATCTTTTAATTTATTTATAAGTGTAGGAATATTTTGCCTGCATGTATGTAAGTGCACCTGTGTCATGCAGTGCCTGCAGAGGCCAGAAGAGGGCCTGGGATTCCCTGGAACTGGAGTTACAGAAGGTTATTAGCTGCCATGTAGGTGCTGGGAATTGAACCCGGGTCCTCTGCAAATGCAGCCAGTTGTCTTAAAGACTAAGCCATCTTTCCAGGCTCCCCGCCCCCCCCTTTTTTTTTCTTTTGGTTAGCTTGGATACTCTGTGAGCTGTCAAAGGAGAAAATAATCCTAACAAGCTGTAATGCTAAATAAATGCAACAATGACTTGCCCAGCAAACTATCTGTATTGGTACATAGTGACACTCTTATCTGAGGGTTATCAACAGCTGCTTGATTGGATGTAAAGCCCTCTAAAGGAGAGGGCATTCATGTATAGCACTGTAAGCATAGCCAAATACACATGGTTGGAGAGTAAACATAGCCAAATACATATAGGTAGAGAGGTCATAGAGCTTAGAGAAAAGCCTACTTTTGTCACACCCCTAACCCAACATAATTCTCACTATATATATGTATATTTATAGTCAACATGTGTACCTTTCACCACTCAACAATAACCTTCTTTGTGGAACAGATAGAGACAATTACAGAGGTCTGCACCTGCTCAAATGCAGACAACAAGTGTCTGTTAAATCCTCATCCCAAGTAAAATATCTATAATGCAACCTCTACAGTTAAGGCTCAGGGAAAATAGAGGAACAGGGTGCAGAAAGATTACTAATGCCATTCTCTACTCTCACCAGTGAATCCTCCTCATACACAGATGATGATTAATTCAGAAAGCCACAACCGGCCAAAGTACAGAAAACAAAAGCCCACAGAGTACTTGCCTTTGATCAGTACACCTCTATTAAACCTCTGTCACCCAAGGCTCATCATGGAAGAGGAAGAGGAAAGTCAGTAAGAGACCCAGAGATGGTGGATGACCATCAATTGTATATACATACCAATTGTACATGCAAACAAGACAACTGAAGCAGTAATTCAACTCAAAGAGAGTTTTCCAGTCAGCTGAGAAGTTGCTCCTATGAACTTATAACATCACGATAGCATGCATAAAACCCATGCAAAGTCAAACCAGACAAAAGAAAGAGCATAGAACTGGAGAAACTGTAATCTCAAATCTTAGCTGAGGAACTATTAGAAATCAATGACTATTTTTGGTGATTTTGTTTTGTTTTGTTTTGTTTTTTAAGGGAATGATGCTAAATAGGTTAAATAGGCTCCAGATGGACTCACACCAATGGACATTTGGAGACAAAAATTTGGATATATATATATATATATATTTTTTTTTTTTTTTTGTTACAGGGTCTCCCTGTAGCCCCAGCTGTCCTGGAACTCGCTCTGTAGACCAGGCTGGCCTTGAACTCACAAAGATCCGCCTGCCTCTGCCTCCCAAGTGCTAGGATTAAAGGCGTGTGCCACCATGCCTGGCAGATCTATATGTTCTTAACATGTATTATAGAATGCATGAAATCAGGTTGGAGGATTGTTGGAGGTTTGAGTATGGGGAAGGTGGTCTAAATATGATGTATTGTATGAAGTTCCTAAATATCCAATAAAAATAGAAGCATTTGGTGAAATTTCTTTAAGCTAGCCAAGCATGAACTAAGAGGACATACAGTAGTTTTGGTATCATAACTTTATAATCATCATTTAGTATGTTCAGTCATCATCTAGCATGACTCTTTGGGAAGAGTCTATAGATAGCACCGCAGCCTTGAGAAAGCGCAGAAGATGGAGAGAGTGGAAGTCAGGTATGTCTATCTTCTTCGTGAGCTGCTTTCCAGATGTCACACATAGTGTTTTTAGCCAGCATTTCATCAAGTAACCAACGAAGGTACAAGGGAAACTTCTAATTTTTCTATTTATTCATGTTTCCTAAAATTTGGAGGCTCCCTAGCAGGAAATGGGGAAATGGCTACTAGAGCATACAATTCTGAGAATGGTTTTAATGGGAAAAGCTCTTTAAAACAAGCCATTAGAGACTGAAATTGTGCATAACCTTGTAACCCATATTAATTATGTTTTAAGAACATTTAGAACTATATACTCCTTTTAAGAAAAGCAATTTAAACAGTCCTACAATGATTTGCAATCTCAATGTAATTAACTCTCATAAGCTAAGCTGAATGCATAGATTTAATCTTAACCATGTTCCCTATTTATGAGTTAGTTATGCCCTGACTCAGAGCAATGTGTGTGCATGAGATATGACAGTGAGGACATTGAAAACAACAACGGCATTACAAACAATGTCTCTCTTCCACAGATGTTGCAACAAACGCGGCAGGATAGGTTGAAGGCATCTGTCTGTGACTTTGGCTGCTATTCTCAGTCATTAGAGTCAGAAAACAACCCCTTCCTTTGTTCATGCTTTTCTGATAGCATAATTGATATGCTGTTCAATAAATGAAAGAGGAAGCCTTTTTTTAGACAGTAGTGGAGTAACAGTAGGATGTTTCTTCCCACCTCAATTAGCCTAATTTAGAAATCCCTCAGAGGCATGCACAGAACTTTGTCTCCTCACGATCATGGATCTTGCAAAGTTCACAAACAGTATTAATCATCACAAATTAAAATCACAAATGATAGGGTATTTTTGTGCTTGTGTGGCCCATGTATATACATACCAATTGTACATGCAATTCTAATAAGAATCCATATTGGTATGTATTATATTCCTTATAATAAAGTTTATAATAGAATATCAGATCTGGATTTGTCTTCTAGGACATTCTCAGGAATCGTTACTTTTATTTACATGAAATAGCATGGTATTAAGAGATAACACTCACTGAAAATAAAAACACAATACAATGTTATAGTTTGCAAACCTATATTTATTTTATTTATATATTTTTTATCTTTTTGAGACAGGGTCTCTCTATAGCACCATCTGGCCTGGAACTCACTCTGTAGACCAGGCCGACCTTGAGCTCACAGAGATCTGCCTGCTTCTGCCTCCTGAGTGCTAGTATTAAAGGCGTGTACCACGCATGACTTAAAGATGGTTCTTAGCTGTCATGTGGGTGCTGGGAATAGAACCCAGGTCCTCTGCAAGAGCAGTCGGGGCTCTTAAACACTGAGCCATCTCTCCAGCCCCAACATATGTATATTTATATAATCACATCCCCTTAAGATATTTTTCCAAGTCTTCTGTATGTTAGAGCTTAGCTTAGTTGATTCAGGACAAAATATTAGCTGGCAGCTATACTTTTGCAGATTCTAAATTTAAAAAGTCCCATAAGTTTAATGAAAGTTTCAGAAAGTTCACAGCTTTAGTTTTAAAAGATAATGCTATAATAGTACACATTGACAGTGGTAGAACTATGGAAGAAATGCCCCATTCTGATCCACAAGCAATTGGGAAGCAATATTATTACTACTATTATTATTTTATGTTCATAAGTGCATTACCTGCCTGCAAGTGGATACATACATATTGTATAATTCTCAAAAGAGGTCAGCAAGGGCATTAGATCCCCTGAAAATGGAGCTACAGACAGTTATTAGTGGCCATGTGAGTGCTAGGAACCAAATCCAGGTCCTCTACAAGAGCAATCAGTGCTCTTAACTGCAAAACATCTCTCCAGCCCTTTGAGATGATTCTTAAAGTCTCAGTCATACGCATTATCAGATCCAGAATTAAAGTATGTTGTTCAAAAGAACGGTGGAGTAGAGTTTTAAAAAATATGGCACCTGGGCCAAATCTGTAATATTACCTAATTTAATTTCTATGAATCAAGTTTTACTTCAACATAGTCATGCCTCATTGTCAGAGCAAGATTTGACAGTCTTGGCAGAGACAGTATGTCCACAGTCAAAGATATTTAATAAATGTTCTCCCATAAAAAATTCAGATTTCAGACCTCTCCTATATTGAGGCTAATAGTATATTAGGTATTCTTATCTATGCAGGGAATTAGAAAATTTAGTAAAAATTTAAAGCTCAGAAAGGAAAGGTTTTGAATCTGTTGGGGACAGGAAGGGAAATATTTATTTATATTACAGTAAATCATGTTTGACCTATATTTATATCATAGAGAATAAATTATGAATTTGTAAGCATAAAATAATCTGATTACATTATAGTAGGACTTTTGATGTATTATGAAAGTGCTTAAGAAAAGCAAGGTAGAATATGAGGATTCAATTATGAGTCAAGGCATTTTGAGGACCCGTAGTAGGGCAGGAGGTAATAAGAATAATCAGATATCTATAGAAACTCCACAAGGAAAAATCAGCAATATTAGAAGAATGTTATCTGTCATAATTTTTAAAAAGGTCTGCAAACTTTGACACTCCTCTCTTCCAAAAGTAGACACTAATATTATTTTTTTTTTCAGTGTGGGCCAGTATTGGGGACTTCTTTCTAATGGATAGGTTAAATCAGAAGTGATTCTAGATGGCTTCCCATATGTCATAGCTTCTGCTTTGCCTGTACCTGTTGGGTCTGTGTTTCCATAAACTAAATTAGACATGATGTCATAAGAATAAGAATGTAGTCATGATCACATTGCATGGGAAGAGGAATGTAAACATTTCCCAACTAGCCCACACTGATTTTTCAACAGAGTAACTGGGCTACTGAAACCTACATGTCATGATACTATCAGTGTTTTCAGCTGACCATACAGGCCAAGACATCTTGACCACATGAAATTCACGGGCACAAAAGCCCTTAGCCAAGCTTCTTCAAATTCCTGATTCACATAAACTGTGAGCACAATAAGAGTTTATTGTTTTTCAGTTCAGAGTTTATGGCCCTGATTTGTTATGTGACAATAGATAACATGGCACCATTAACAACAACAACAACAATAACAACAACAACAAAGGGAAATGGAAGAGCAGATAAAAGGGAGAAAATTCTCCAAAAGTAGTGTTTTTTTTATTTTATTTTATTTTTTTTTTTTTGAGACAGGGTTTCCCTAAAGCCCCATCTGGCCTGCAGCTCACTCTGTAGACCAGGCCACAGAGGTCCTCCCAACTCTGCCTCCCAAGTGCTGGGATTAAAGCTGTGGGCCACCACGCCTGGCTTAAAGGTGGTTCTTAGCCACCATGTGGGTGTTGGGAATCGAACCGAGGTCCTCTGCAAGAGCAGTCAGCACGCCTAACTGCTGAGCCATCTCTCCAGCCCCCAAGTAGTGTTTATTTTTGAATGAGAAATATTCCCCATCTGGTATCTGAGCACTTGGTTGACAATTGGTGGTGCTACTTGGGGAGGTTCAGGAGGTGCAGCCTGCTGGAGAAAGTGTCCCTGGGAGTGGACTTTGAGGGTGTACAGCCATGCCCAACTTTCAGTTGACTTTCACTGCTTCCTTTTTGCAGTTGAGGACGCAATCCCCAAGTCTCCAGCTCTGGCTGGCTTCTGCCATGATTCATCCCCTGCCATTTGGACTCATGTTCCTCTAGAACTATAAGCAAGAATGAATTCTGTCTTCCTTAAAAGCCCTTTAATCATTGTGTTTTATCACAGCAACAAAAAGTAACTAATATATTCAATCATGGGCATGTCAATTCTGAAAATGACTTAAGACAGGGAAATAAACATATCACATAGAATGTAAAGATCCATCCAAGTCTGATACTTTATGGTGGATAGGGACAAAAATTATCCCTTAAGATACCTGTCTGACTTAGTGTACAATTTCTAAATCCTTCAATGCTCTTTTTATTCCTGTGAGAACATTTCCATTCACAATAAGTTGTTTGTTCTTATTGTTTTGTTTCTACAGGTATTGATATGTTATATCTCCTGTTTCATAAAAATGAAACATTCATGAAAAAAGATAACTTGCAAAGATAAGGACTTTCCTTCTTTAGTTTATTTTGGTAAAGAAACAAGGATCTCATCGAACAGTGCAACTGAAATCTACAAAATTTTTCCAACAAAAGCCAACAGCAGACACTATCAGTAAGTCATAGGAATTCCAAGCCCTGGATTATATAATATTTTCCTTAGATACTCTAAAGATAATCAAAGGTAATAGCCTTAGGCTGGAATTTGCTGAGTATGTAGACAGATAAAGTCTATGAGGTTGGTAAAGTGTCCAGATGTATGCGTACAAAGACAGAAAATGGTTAGGTACTTTTGCATTCCTTAGGCTCAGCTTCTAGTTTCTAGTATAAATATGTCCTGGTACCATGGTTTACATGGCATTAAATTGCTTTCCTATCATGGTTGAATGCATTAGAATGAAAATTATATAGTTAGGTACTTATATTTCAAGAAGGACAATGTACGTAAAATATACTTACTCTCTTTTATAAAAGATTGAATTTGAGTTCACAAGCAAGGAAAATATGTATCTCAAAGACTCACATATTCAAAAATAGAAATGTGAACATAATTTCAAAAATTAAGAGTTACTATTTGGAGTTTCCAAAAATTAGATATTTTCAGCTGTCTTGGTTCATAATAAAATATTCAATATTTTGTAAGTCACCACTGTTTATGAAGCATCATAGTAGACAACACAAACATTGGCAGATAACTTCCATTGAGTGTTTTATGGTCTCAAAAAACTGGTCACATCAAGGGGGCCAAGAAGACACAATGGAGAAAAGACAGCATCTTCAGCAAGTGGTGTTGGCAAAACTGGATCACGACCTGTAGAAGAATGAAATTAAACCCTTACTTCTCACCCTGTACAAAAGTCAACTCCAGATGGATCAAAGACCTCAACGTGAAACCCCAAACTCTGAAGGTGATAGAAGAAAAAGTTGGCAGCAGACTACAAGACATAGGTGTAGGAAAAGACTTCCTAAATCAGACAACAGCTGCACAAGAATTAAGGTCGACGATTGACAAATGGGACCTCATTAAACTCAAAAGCTTCTGTACATCAAAAGAAATAATCAAGGAAGTGAAGAGAAATCCCACAGAGTGGGAGGAAACCTTCACCACAGAAACATCTGACAAAAGATTGATTTCCAGAATATATAAACTACTCAAAAAACAAAGAAAAAAGAAAACAAACTACCCACTCAATAGATGGAGCAAAGAGCTGAACAGAGACCACAAGTGAGGAATTAGAGATGGCTAAGAAACACCTTAAGAAGTGTTTAACATCACTAATCAATAAGGAAATGCAAATCAAAACCACTTTCAGATATCATCTTACTCCAATAAGACTGGCTAGGATCAAGAAAACAAATGATACCAAGTGCTGGAGAGGTTGTGGGGAAAGGGGAGCACTCATCCACTGCTGGTGGGAATGTAAACTCGTACAGCCACTATGGAAAGCAGTGTGGAGAACCCTTGGAAGACTTGGAATGAACTTGACGCCTGACCAGCCATACCACTCCTAGCATTACCCTCAAGACCTTCACGCCCAACGCAGAGATACATAGCACGGCCATTTTTATTTCAGCTCACTTCACAATTTGCAAGGAGCTGAATCAACCCAAATGCCCCTCAACTGATGATAGAGAAAATGTGGTACATCTATACAATGGAAGTCTATGCAAAGTAAAAGAAAGAATGACATCATGAGCGTTTCAAAGGAAAATGGCTGGGAGCTAGAGGACATCAGCTGAGTGAAGTAACACAGTCCCAGAAAAACAAAACGAAGAATGTATCCGTTCATCTATGGATTGTAGTGCCAATTACCTATGTGTAAGTATTGTCGCTTTTGTTTATTTTTTTAAATTTTTTATGACGTTAAAAATTTTTTTAATTTTATATTATTTTTTGTATTTGTGTAGTTTTAAGCGATTCTACAATATAATAACACAGTTGTTCAGATAACATGAATGTTTCTGCAGTTTGCCGTCAATTAAGTTAATTGGTGCATATTTGCAAGTATCTTCTATGGCCCAAATTTTAGAACGCCCAAGGTTCTTCCCATAGTCCCAGTTTGGTATGCTTGTAATGCACAGTACATCGTTGATCAAATGAGTGTCCAGTCTATATGCTGTAGTCTCATGATTTAACCGTGAAGTATTTCTTGTGCACAGCGCGCCCTTGAGCTTTTTTTCCAAAGCAGGGTGGGAGTGATGCTATTGGAAACAACAACACAACAACAGACAACAACAGCAGAAAGGACTGCATCAAAGAACTGACTGAAACTGTTGAATTCTGCGCAAAACAGTCAACCTTCCACATGGGAGAATTGTGAGAAAGAAAACTGGAGAAAAGATAAAAACATGTTATGGCAGAAATGCATGAGCTCTGGTGGATGGGGGGTATGGGTGAGGGAATAGGTTACATTTGATAAAAAAAAAAAAAAAATAATAGGGGCGGGAGAGATGGCCTAGCGGTTAAGAGCACCGACCGCTCTTACAGAGGCCCGGTCGAACCCACACCCACATGAGGCCGAGAACCGTCTGAAACTTCCAATTCCAGGAGAACTCCGTTCCAGAGGAAAGCCCGAGACCCCTTCGACCCCGCGCATTGCCGACAGGGTGCACAAACTTGCATGCAGACAAAATTCATCATCAGACAGAATAATAAAATGAAAAAAAAAATTTATAAATAAATTAATTAAAAAACAAAACAGAACAAAAGTTTGTCAACTAGAAACTTTGGAACAGAGCAAATTATGAAAAAAATAAAAGAAATTGTATCTCAAAAGAAAAAAAAAAAAGAAAAACTGTCACCTGTTCCTATTACTAAAGATAGTGCATTTTATGTGCATAAAATCCTTCACACACACACACAAATGAAACCTCACAACATAATTTAAAAAACAACTGAATAACTCCTGCCTATGTCAGAGTCAGACATGAGTTCTGCTGTTCCCTTTAACACCTCAGGCTGTTCTGCCAAGTTTAGAACAATAACCGTACACAGCCTTGCATGTCAAACATTTTTATTTGCCATTCTCTCCCTCCAAAACCGTAATTTCTCTTTTACTTTAGTATGTTTTTCTTTCCTAAAAAATATCGAGAAAATCCTTAACAAATTGTTTAAAAACCCTTTCATCCTGCATAGAAGTTTCAGCTTACTCTGTGGTTTGGGGTATGTGGGTGGTGGGAAAGATTCGACTTAGTAGAGAAGAACAGTGTGTACTTCTAATATTGAACACAGTACAGAGACGATTTCTCACCATAGTAGAGGACATGTGTGGTCAGTGTGGAGAATGTTAGCCTGACTTCAATTATTTATGGTCAAAACAGAGCACAGAAATCTTAACTATCCACGATGAAATGAACTTAATTTATCATAAGATCTCCCTTTGCATTAAAATTGGATCATCCCATCTGACTTTAATTTTTCAATTAAAACAATAGCAAAACATTTTAACATTCCTGTGAAGCTTTAAAGAGCTGTACCCCAAGCAGCTAAGTGGAGGGGGGCTTTCAGGGACAGTCCAGGGGGTGGAACTGAGGGCTCCCTAATTTGCTCAGACAGAACTGTGAGAAAAAAAAAAAATCACAGGACGGTTACAATACTCATACCACATGTCCAAGCAGCCATCTTTTCCTCACAAACTGCTCTCCCTTCCCCCAACACAAAAGCGCACAATCACAAAACATAGAATCTTGGTTGGACTGAGAAAAGGTTTAAAGTCCAAATCCATAGATAGCAAAGCAATCATCCCTAATTGCCCTCGAACATGCCAAATGGAAAGTTCTTTCAAAAGACCTCCACCAGAATGATTTTTTTAAGCATTTGTGTTCTGACAGAATTGTTTCTATGATTGTGCACCCAATTTTCTCTGAAAGACTCTCCTGAGGGTCCTTTCTGAAGACTAAAGGAAAACGAACAAAGGGCTCTTGTGGTTTATTAGGGGAGGAAAACGTTCTTTAAAGGATCTGAAAAAGAAGAGGCAGTTTTCACATTGAAAAGTAGTCAAGATTAAAACAAAAGCTTTACAATATATGGGTTGACCAAAAGTTTGTTGTGTTATTAACAGGAAAAGGAAATAATTAAGACGATTCAATCAAGACTCTCTCAGGCAAAACAAATAATGAGATTTATTATAATTCATATTTATCTTTGTTTTCAAAGTGTTATAAATGTGCACCTTATAAAATTATCTTTTTTCAGAAAACAGAAGCTACATTTGGTTATTTATAAAAGCACTTGGTGTTCTAGAGGGTTCTGTGACATGTTCTCAATCTGTATGAAGAAAAAAGAAGTGTGTATTCTCTGTCCTGAAATAAGTTGCCAGGAACTTGGTAGTTACTGAAACTTCTAACAGGGACAAAAGGCTGTGTGAAGCTTGAAAGATCTCAGACATTAATTCAAGTAGACGCCCTTGCCTTGTGCAGGCAGACAGGGAGACCCCAGTGTAGTCCAATGAGCAATCATGATTGGTGTGCTTATTGCCATAAATCCATTTTTATTATTATTTATGGAGCATTGCTTTTCATTATTTTATTTTTATTTTTATTTATTCATTTTGTGTTGGATTTGCACAGGCCGTCAGTTATGGAATGATTTTGAGACACAAAACAAAACCACACCCTTGTTAGGTCATAACTTTTTTCTATCTAGATCCTTGCAGCATGGCTTATACAAGTAAATTTTACTTTAGTAATCTTAGCAAAGAAGTAATCATACTTATTATCCAAAGTTAAACATGTGTGCATTTGATTTTTTGTCAGTGTTTGTTGAAATGAAAAATCTCAGCATGCAGCTCCAGTGTTCTGCATGACATGAGATGCTTTAATTTTCTTTTGATTTCACTCTGTTATTCCTGCCCACACAGTAAGTAGACTCTTCTAACAAAGAACATAGGAAAATGGAGAAGGATATAAAGTTAGACATAATAGTGGAAACTGAGCTGGATGAAATGATATTCTATTACAATGTTCTTCTTTTCTGAGAAATCAGGGTAGTAATTAATCAGTACATTTCACAAACTTTGTCATTAAAGAAAATATTTATGGGGGAATCACCAGGCCTCCTACTCCATCTTTTTTGTAGTTATTGCTTATAATACAATACTAAAGACTGCTCAAATTATAAAAGAAGTTTATTTGGGTTCATAATTCTGGCCTAGGTTCAGAGGACTGCATCTGATAGTGGCCTTGCTGACAGAGTGCTCAGACAACACAGGATATCAGAGTGAAGGACAAGCAGACTAAGAGAGTAGCTGAAGAGTAGACCCACTAGTATCATAACCCATTAACCCCCAAATCCATTCACGACATGAATAGACTAATCTAGTTAGGAAGTCAAACTCTTCAGGGTCTAACCTTGTTCGTTTTCTCTATATCCAGAGGGAATTAAATCTCAACAGGGTTTACAGGGACAAACTATATTTAAATCATAACATCCACTGAGGAAAAGGCTGACTGTGATGAGTAGTGTTGATAGTTTATTTGTAGGATCTAGAATTACATAGAAGACAAGCCCAGGACTTGGTTAACATCTGAGAGATTATCTTCAGTAGGTTTATTGAATCCGTTCTAAAAGAGTAGAGACTCATTCCTGGCATGAACTGCATAACAATAACAAAGCTAAGTGAGCACAAACTTTTATCATTCTATCTTCCTGACTACAAACACAGTGTAACCAGGTGCTTCAAGCTTCTGCCACCTGGGTTTTTCTGCCATAAATCTGTACTCTCTGTGAGTCAAAATAAAACCTTTCCTCCTTAAGTTGCCTTTATCGGGGTGTTTTATCACAGCAACAGAAAAGCAGCCACTGCAGTAACCATAAGCTATGGAAGGAGGTGTTGGCATATGAGGTCCGAGCTTCTATGCCAGGTAAGGAAGATAGTCATGGAAGTCTGAGAGGTTGAAGAGATTGAGATAAGCTGTAGGCAGATTAGATGGGCATTATTCATGAGTACAAATGCTGCTGAGAGGCAGCTGCTGGCAGTTACTCAGGCACCTAGGGACATGTGGGCTACACACAGGGAGCACAAGCATCTCATACACCCACACAGCCTACATGGAAGTAGGCACACAGAGCTACAGAGAGACACTCACAGAACGACTAGCAAACTGAAGACATAGGCCTCTGATCTTATGCCATATTTATACAGAATCACACATAAGTGGCACTTTGTCAAAAATAGTTACATAACAGTTTCCATCACTATTTATTTTTGGGCTCCCAAATACCCATTTTGTCAGCCATTTTGTGCTGACTCATACAGCACACTCTGGGTGTCTAGCATTAACCATCTTGGCCCATACCATATATCTGTGTCAGCATCATGTTGTTAAACTGGAATTTATGCCCTCTTTTCCACAAGATGAAGGAAGTGAGCTGAATGAAGGGGTAGTACTAGTTACAGCATGTGAGGAGAGCTCAGTGTGACAATACCAACCATTTGTAAAACATACTAGATTTTTTTTTTTTTGGTCTTTTTGAGACAGGGTTTCCCTGTAGCCCCAGCTGTACTGGAACTCACTTTGTAGACCAGGCTGGCCTTGAACTCACAAAGATCCGCCTGCCTCTGCCTCTCAAGTGCTAGGATTAAAGGCATACTAGATATTTTAAGCCTTCAATTTTAGACTATATGAAAAATTTTAGAGAGTAATTATTTAGCTCTTGCTTTTGTATATTATCTAATTTCCTAGTAGTTATATAAGGCAAAAACTCCAGTTTTTCATAGAATCAGAGAAACTAGGTAACCTGCTCCCTAAGTATAATCTCTACACAAACAAGACTATTTGCACATGTGGTCTTGACAGTTAATCACCCCCCAGTCCACTTGATTTTATCAATGAAACAGCAACCAATTCATGACTAATTATTTAATACCAACAAAATAGCTTTTTCAGACACAGATATGCAAAAGTAAAAATGTTGTGAAATATGTCTGTGTTCTTTATTTAATATTAGCATTTATATTATCATGTAATATGTTATATTTATATTATATTACCATATTGCGGCATCCACCTGCGCGTCTGCCACACCCACTCCAGTGTCGCTTGTGTAAAGTAATATGAGAAATCATATTCAAAACAGGCGGGGGAGATGTGCCCTGCGGGACTGGACCCCCTGGAGGTCCCTGGCAAAACGCCTGGCTAAGATCACCCCGAGATTGAGATGCTTTCCTAGGATATTACGTTTTTCTGGTGTTGGACTTAGCATAACACTGAGCACATAAAGATCTTTTCTTAAAGCCAGCTTATAGATACAAAACAAACCTTTTGAATATGTCAAGAACTGGCAAATTAAAATGCCTCTCTTGGGCACAGGGCTTTTTCCTGGCAGCAAGAATTTTCTACAAATCCAAAGTAAAAAACAGACCTTTCTCCTTAACAAACAATGTAATGTAGGCTGTTAATGTATATGGCAAGGTTAAAACTTGCTTCAGATCAAGAAAACAAAATAATTGCATGACAGTAATGTTCTTGCCTTACATGAATGTCCTTAAAGAAAACAGATTCCAGTGGTAAAAATGTATGATGAAAAGACATCTCTACATTAAGGTTAAAATAAAAAATTCCCCTCAAACCTAAAAATAAAAGAATTCCTTTTTCCTCTGGTCCCAGACAAAGAGGTAGATAAGACATTCCTCTTGTTAAAGCCTGGATTCTAACACTCCCCAGTAAAGCAAGCCAGAGACTAAGTCTCCTTACACCAGCCACTTATCTGACAAAAAACAAAGCTGTTAGCTGGAGCAAACAGTGGGACAGCTCTTGGTTCTCAGTAAAAATTTAAACCTTAGATTAGCAGTCAGAGTTAGAAAACTAATAGCTAACTTAGGATACTATAGGAATAAGGTTTTTACTTCAATAAAAACTTAAAAGCAACTATTAACTTTAGGATGTATTTACTCTAGCCTCAGAATGGAGACATAGGACCAATATCTGCTGCTAAAGAACTTTGTAGTTATTACTCTGTGAGCTATAACTTTTCAATTATGACTTGTCTTCTTAGATGTTATTTCCTCAGTAAAGGTTGTCTTAAGATTTCTACATTTTACTTCAAAGAAAGTTTATTTCCTAACCAAACTTTGTGATGTTTTAGTTTCCTGCTCTGAGTGCTCTGAGCTTTTCAGTTAATGTGTAAATCTTGACTTTTTTACCTACCTATGTAATTGTAAAGCTTTGCCAAATCCTTTGTTCTGCCCTCTCCCAAAGACCACTATATATTCACTGCCCCTGTTCAATAAAGTTGCTGTAGATCTGGAAAACTTCCCTTAGTTTTTCATTTCTACACGCCATTCAATCTTCACTGTGTTTTTCCTGCCAAGAGGACTCTGCAGAAATCCACGACCCCCCAAGGAGAGCTAGCCGGTAGCAGGCAGCCGGGAACGGTCGGCAACAGTTTTCGCATCGAACAGGGACCCTTGGCAGGTAATCTTTGCCTCTTTTCTTTTCTCTTTCCCAAAAACACAGGAAGATTCTCGTCAGAGCGCCACGGGCTCGCCGATAAAGGCTGATCGGTTATGCACGAGCAATCGGAATCATGGGGCACAGTAAGTCAAAGCAAGAAAATATGTTTCTTTCTGTTTTTAAACATATATTGGCAGAAAAAGGATTAAAAGTTTCAGAGAAGACATTAAAGGACTTCTTAGATTTTATTAAGAAAGTTAGTCCTTGGTTTCCAGAGGAGAGCACTCTAGCTTTGCCAGATTGGAAAAAAATTGGAAAAGAAATGAGAGAACATGTGGAGACACATGGTGAAGGGGAACTCCCTAACTATGCATATCCACTTTGGCTGCAAATGAAAGAACTGCTAACCAATGGGTCAGACTTTGAGGGGCTTGTACATGAAACATCAGAAAATACAGAACAGGAAAGTAGTGAAGGAAAGCCATTACAATCTCTTACCTCTACAGAGGGGGGATCAGGCCTATATCCTCCAATACCAAAACAAGATCAGGGATCAAAGCCAAAATTTTTTGAGGGAGATTTTGACTCAAAAAGTGAAAATAAGAGATGTGGACTACCAGAGGGCGGGAGCGACTGGGACGATTGTCTGTTTGCTAATCCCCCTCCCTCCGCTCCCCTCTCATCATCGGGATGGTCCTTTGTTCCTCAGCCTCTATGGCACACAGGATGGATGCGTGCAGATTACACCCCTATGATGGCCTTTCCTGTTAGAAAGACTGGTGATAAAAACCAGGAAGGAAAAAGAAAAAAGTGGCCTGCACCTGCCTTTACTACTCTCCCTTCTGGTTTCCAAAGCGCTATGGCAGAGGCAAAAAGAAATGGGGATTGTTCTTTTACTTTCCCCGTAGAAGAGGCCGATGGAGAACCTGTTTGGGAGCCTCTTCCTCTTAAAGTCTTAAAAGAACTGCAATCAGCAGTCAAAGCCTCTGGGCCCACCACGCCATATACTATTCAGGTGCTGGAAATGGTAGCCAGTCATTGGCTGACGCCTGGGGACTGGCATCGAACTGCCAAAGCCACTCTAAGCCCAGGGGACTATGTACTGTGGAGGACTGAATATGAAGATAGATCTAAACAGACTATAGCCCAATTTCAAAGAAGGAGAGGCCCTAAGCCAACTATGGATATGCTTTTAGGGACGGGAAATTTTGCCACAAATCAGTCACAGGTAAAAATCCCCAGAGACATTCTGGAAGCAGTTACTGCTAACGCTCTGGAATCTTGGAAAAAGCTGCCTCCTCCGGGAACCAAGGGATCCACTTTATCAGGGATAAAACAAAGAACTGAAGAGCCTTATCAGGAGTTTGTTTCTAGGCTTGAGGAAGCTATTCACAGAATGCTGCCACAATCAGAAGGGACAGATATCTTGCTTAAGCAATTGGCATGGGAGAACGCCAATACTCTCTGTCAGGATCTCATAAGGCCTGTCAGAAAAACAGGGACTCTGCAAGACTTTATTAAAGCCTGTGCTGATGCCTCACCAGCAATAATCCAAGGTATGGCTTTTGCTGCAGCGATGAAGGGAGAAACATATAGCGCCTATGTGAAAAAGACTTATGGAGGAGGACAAGGATCCTCAGAGCCCACATGTTTTAAATGTGGGGAAGCAGGACACATACAGAGAGCTTGCCCTAACGGGGCAAGGGAAAACAAGAGAGGACCCCCTCCTGGGTTATGCCCCCAGGTGCCAGAAAGGCAGGCATTGGAAGAGTGAGAGTGAATGTAGATCTAAGTTCCACAAGAATGGAACTCCTCTTCCACGGGAGGAAAAAATAAAAAAATAAAATAAAAAAAATAAAAAGATGTCAAAAAAACTAGATTTGGGGCAGCCTCTCAGCCCCGTAGAAAGAGAAGAGAGTGAGGAGGTTACTCAGGGGTTAAACTCTGAAACTCCTGAATTGACTATTAATGATTTACCCAGAGCAACATCGGGAAGCGCAGGGCTGGACTTCTCTGTCTGCCAGGATGTAATTTTGTCCTCAGCAGACGGAGTGGTGTTAATCCCCACTTCCACACTGGGAACTCTGCCACGGGGAACTGTGGGTTTAATAATCGGTCGTAGTTCAAATTATAATAAAAATTTTGAAGTATTACCTGGTGTTGTGGATTCTGATTTTACTGGTGAAATAAAAATTATGGTCAGACCCTTAAAGGAGACAATTCAATTACATAAAGGACAAAGAATAGCTCAATTATTGTTACTACCTTATGTAAACTTGCCAAATCCAATTTTAAAACAAAGAAGAGATCAGGGTCAGTTTGGATCTTCTGATGTGATAGCCTGGGTCCAAGATTTAAATAAAAGCCGACCCTTTAAAATTATAAAAATAAATAAAAAATGTTTAAAAGGCCTTTTGGATACAGGAGCTGACAAGACTTGTATAGCAGGAAAAGACTGGCCAAAATACATTCTCTTCCCTAACAGGATTGGGCTCAGTTTAATGTGAGTTCCTGCTTTCAATTTATTATAATCCTACAGGTTTAAATCTATTTAACTAACTATAAACAAAAATAGATTCGATTCATAGAAAACGTTTGCTTTATACTTCTTAGTGTTAACAATTTTTAATTGGGTTTATAGTATGCATATTATTCAGTTTAATGATAAATTGTTGTTAATTATTATTAGTAATTATTATTAATGGTTATAGTTATTGTTATTGGTATAATTATTAATAATAATTGATAAAAATTCAGTCTAATGGTAAATTGTTCATTGTTGGCTGCTATTTTTGACCATTATTATTTATAATTGCTGTTGTGACTAATAATAGTTAATGGTAATTATTGATAATTAATAATAATTAATAATAGTTATAATTGTTGTTATTATGAATAATTATTATTTTTCCAAAGTCCTTAATAAGCAGGACAAGATGGATTATTTCAAGACTACAGACAACTTTGGCCTGTCTACTTTTGGGAATCCTCAATCTTTAGATTTATAAATAATATAGGGTCAGTTAGGCCTAGCAAAAGGACAGCTTAGGAATAATTGACCATAGGGACAAGATAGGGAAAAAATAGTGAACTTTAGGTATAGTTCATTAGAGGCAAGTGGTTGCAAATGGGCCTAAGAGGTGGCATATGGATCTCAGCTGTTTTATGAGTTACTAGAACATTTATTATGTAAAAATAACCCTATAACAAATTATAAAAATTTCATGTTTTTCATTGGACATCAAACGATATGGCTTTCTTCTCTTACAGGTCAACCTAACAAATCTTTCTTATGTATGTATGTGTATATGTATGTATGTGCGCGCACACGTGTGTATGGATGAGTGTACTTTTGTGTTCTAAGTATATTATGTTAATAGACATGATAATATAAAAACATTGCCTCTAAGTTGGAACTGGCCCTTCCATCTTAAGATGCAAATTTATATTAAACAGCCAAAACATGGTTCGATTTCAACAAAATTTATGGATTATCTATCAAAAATTTGAAATAATAAATCTACACTGGTTACACTCTTTCAACATCTAAAACAAAGATGCAACCAGGTTTTCAGTGTATTAAAGTGTTGATAAGTTTTTGGATGTTTAAAAAATAAAAAGGTGTATAAAAAACTTAATCAAGATGGTAATGATGGTAACAACTTCTCATGGGACATATCTAGCCAATCTTTAACTGATTGATGGACATGATAACTATAAAATATATATATTATTTTATATTTATATTTATTATTATATATATTATTATATATATTATTATATATTTATATTTATATTTAATATATATATATTATTAAGGGCTAGGTATTAAAAAATCCTTAAAGTAAGCTTTCATGCCAGGCCTAAAAAAAGGCCAAAAACTTGGAAAAAGACAGCTATTATAATCCACCTTGTAAGGTTTACAGTTTAAAATGGTAATGCATTTAAACTAATTAGAAATATAAGATGTTAATTGCTTTATTTGTAATCTGTGTTGAATTACCAACAATGGCTTTGAGATTAAGGCACACAGATGGTCTCTGTATTTTTCTGTGTTATACAGTATCACCTTGTAACATTTTCCTTTACTTGTAGGATAATTTAAAGAAATTAAGTCTGAGTTTACTTCCCAAATAAACATACAGTCAAGGATAGACAGTTTGGATAAATTTGATGAAAACTTACACCTTGGTTCCTGTTTATGGGTATTTGTAATACAATTTAGTCATCTATTGATCAAAAAAGAGGGAGGTGGTATAATATTCCCTCTATAGTCCAAACTTTTGATAAATTTTTAATTTTAAAATCTTAAAACTAACAATGGGAGGAGATTTGTATGTTCCCACAGGTAAAAACACCAACATAAATGTCTGAAAATACACAATCTTTGACTGCAAGATGGACTGAGAAATGCCAGCAGAGAGGCTGACTCATCTGGACATAGAAGAAAAGGAAACCTCAGATTGCCTGGGTCACAGACATTGAACATTTCTCTAAATTCTGTTTGGGATAACTGTTTATGATGTGGTCTGATAAAGTTTACCTTCCAGATGCTGAGAAACCTTCCTACCTCTCACCTTTATATGGAAAAGGGAAAAACATGATGGTAATGAGGTCATTCCCCAACTGTAAATTGGAACCAACTGCTATAATGGTAAATGCTTATAGAGCAGGTGTGACTGCCTTCTTTGGTTGATTGATAGACATACAAACTGTACAGAGATGGTTCTCTATCTAAAACTAAATATAAATGAAATTTATAAGTGGTACAATTGAGCACAATATGTTAATACAGGAGAGCTCTGATGTCAGCAATGGATTGTTCTGCCAAGGAGATGTTGGTTGGGAGAATCCAAGCCCCCCCTTTAATTCATCCTGTGGGCTGGCTTGATTCAGACTATATAAAAGTATTGACTAATGATACTGATCTGCTTGGGGGAACTCAGGACTATAGTGAAAGACCAAATAGTTCTGCTTTATTAAATTTTGAAGGGAGATCTGACTCCCCCCCCCTTTGTTTGGCTCTGCATGGGTATCCCCCATTAGGATGTTTGCCTGTGAATTATCGGATTTTCCTTACTGATTCACCTGATCTGGCATCAGTGAGCCCAAAGCATGGGCCTAGATTTATTTGGGAATTACAAATGATGACTTTAGGATATCAGGCAAATAATGAGACCTTTCAAAATGCTCCTTTTATACCACTATCTGATTGTACAGAAAAATATAATTTTACAAAAGAAACCTACTGACAGATTTCTTGTTCCTTTGACCACCCATGCTTGTGTATCTTATCCTTTTGCTATGTTATTAGGCTCTAATTCTCAAGTAAATATTACATATGTTGGCAATTCATATTTTATTAATTGTACTGCTTGTAAACTTACCAATTGTATTAATCCTGTTGTGGCTAAACAATATCCTGTAATGATTTTGGTAAAAAGACCACCTTATGTCATGCTTCCTGTTGATTTACAACAGGACCCTTGGTATGAAAATACTGCTTTACACACTTTGGAAACACTTAATGCTCTTTTAAGACCTAAGAGATTTGTAGCTGCTCTTATTTTGGGTATAACTGCTCTTATTGCAATTATGACTTCTTTTACTGTATCAACCACAGCTTTAGTAAAAGAAATGCATACAGCTCATTTTGTAAATGATATGAATAGAAATATCTCAGTTGCTCTTTCAGAACAGGCCATTATAGATAGAAAGCTAGAGTCAAAAATAAATGCTTTAGAAGAAGTAGTTTTAGCCCTAGGACAGGACATAGCAAATATTAAAACTAGAATGGAGACTAGATGTCATGCCTCTTATCACTACATTGCGTTACTCCCCTACCATATAATGCTTCACACCAATGGGAAAAAGTCAAAAACCACCTTCAAGGTGTCTGGAATTACCACTGACATTACCCATAATTTGGACGACCTGCAAAAAGATATTGCTGCCATGAGCAAGGCCCATTTGGATAATGATAAATTGGAAGCTCTAGCGGCTGGTCTTAAGAGTGGATTTAAAGCTCTTAACCCTATAGATTGGACACAATATTTCATACTTATTGGAGTTGTGCTATTCCTCCTTGTTATGGTTGTGCTCCTTATCCCCTGTCTCTTTAGACTTATGCTGAGATCCATACATATAGTAAAACGTGATCTGACGGAGCTGCGTCTTAAAAACAAAAAACCGGGAACTGCGGCATCCACCTGTGCGTCTGCCACACCCACTCCAGTGTCGCTTGTGTAAAGTAATATGAGAAATCATATTCAAAACAGGCGGGGGAGATGTGCCCTGCGGGACTGGACCCCCTGGAGGTCCCTGGCAGAATACCCGGCTAAGATCACCCCGAGATTGAGATGCTTTCCTAGGATATTACGTTTTTCTGGTGTTGGACTTAGCATAACACTGAGCACATAAAGATCTTTTCTTAAAGCCAGCTTATAGATACAAAATAAACCTTTTGAATGTGTCAAGAACTGGCAATCAAAATGCCTCTCTTGGGCACAGGGCTTTTTCCTGGCAGCAAGAATTTTCTGCAGATCCAAAGTAAAAAGCAGACCTTTCTCCTTAACAAACAATGTAATGTAGGCTGTTAATGTATATGGCAAGGTTAAAACTTGCTTCAGATCAAGAAAACAAAATAATTGCATGACAGTAATGTTCTTGCCTTACATGAATGTCCTTAAAGAAAACAGATTCCAGTGGTAAAAATGTATGATGAAAAGACATCTCTACATTAAGGTTAAAATAAAAAATTCCCCTCAAACCTAAAAATAAAAGAATTCCTTTTTCCTCTGGTCCCAGACAAAGAGGTAGATAAGACATTCCTCTTGTTAAAGCCTGGATTCTAACACTCCCCAGTAAAGCAAGCCAGAGACTAAGTCTCCTTACACCAGCCACTTATCTGACAAAAAACAAAGCTGTTAGCTGGAGCAAACAGTGGGACAGCTCTTGGTTCTCAGTAAAAATTTAAACCTTAGATTAGCAGTCAGAGTTAGAAAACTAATAGCTAACTTAGGATACTATAGGAATAAGGTTTTTACTTCAATAGAAACTTAAAAGCAACTATTAACTTTAGGATGTATTTACTCTAGCCTCAGAATGGAGACATAGGACCAATATCTGCTGCTAAAGAACTTTGTAGTTATTACTCTGTGAGCTATAACTTTTCAATTATGACTTGTCTTCTTAGATGTTATTTCCTCAGTAAAGGTTGTCTTAAGATTTCTACATTTTACTTCAAAGAAAGTTTATTTCCTAACCAAACTTTGTGATGTTTTAGTTTCCTGCTCTGAGTGCTCTGAGCTTTTCAGTTAATGTGTAAATCTTGACTTTTTTACCTACCTATGTAATTGTAAAGCTTTGCCAAATCCTTTGTTCTGCCCTCTCCCAAAAACCACTATATATTCACTGCCCCTGTTCAATAAAGTTGCTGTAGATCTGGAAAACTTCCCTTAGTTTTTCATTTCTACACGCCGTTCAATCTTCACTGTGTTTTTCCTGCCAAGAGGACTCTGCAGAAATCCACGACCCCCTGAGGAGAGCTAGCCGGTAGCAGGCAGTCGGGAACGGTCAGCAACACCATGTAATGTATAAAATTTACTGTACGAATAAAAGTACAAATTCATCACATATAAGGATTGATTGATTTGTTTGGTTTGAATAATTGGTTTTTTGAGACAGGGTCTCCCTGAAGCCCCACCTGGCCTGGAACTAGCTACATAGACCAGGCTGGCTTTGATCTCATAGAGATCTACTGGTCTCTGCCTTCCAAGTGCTGGGAATAAAGGCATGTGTCACCATTTTAAACATTATTTAATCATTTCTGTGTTTTTATGTGCTAGATTTTTAGATAGGAGAAAAACAGGAGATTACCAGAGCCAGACCTGCAACAAGCAACGAATGTGTACTTTTATTAAACTATACAACAAGAAGACAGAGAAACTTCCACAAAGAAAAGTTCTCTGCACCTTGGTGGAGATGGAAGGAAGTTTTTATTCCCATTTAGGCTCAGCTGCAATGTGTTTGATGCCAAGGCCTGGTGTCCTTGGATAATTGGAAGCCTTTTGATAAGACTACTTCCTGAACTCAGCAAACCAATATCTCAAAGCCCTAAGAAGACAGACCAGTTTCACAAACAATTTGCCTCTGTCTTGGGAGTGACCAGTTCATAAGACTTCATCAAGGCCAGACAGCCAGTTTCAGGCCATTTGGCTATTTCAAGGGATTTATGACCTTATGGCTTTGTTAATGAAGCTGTCTCCCCTGCTATTCACACATTCTGTGTGGTTATATGCATTCCTGGGCAGGAGTATGGAGGTCTGGGAACAGCCTATAGGAATTGATACTTTCCTTCTACCATGTGAGTAAGAGTAGAGGAAGTAAGGTCTTATATTATTTGCTATAATATATTGGAAACAAGTTTTAGTACACATTTAGAGTCAGAATAACCATGAAGGTGGGTTCTGTGAGGGACATTACTCATGAGCCCCAAGTATTTTTTGACAGATTGGCATAGAAGTAGTATTTTTCTTTTTAATTTTTTTTAAATTTTTTTAATATTTATTTCTGTATGTGTATGAATGTACTGTCTGCATATAGGTTTGTGCACCTGTGTTGTACAATGCCGAGGAGGTCAGAAGAGGGTGTCAGACTCCCCTGGAACTGTAGTTCTCCTGGAATTGGAGTTTCAGACGGTTCTTGGCTGCCATGTGGGTGCTGGGGATCGAACCCGGGTCCTCTGTAAGAGCGGTCGGTGCTCTTAACCGCTAGGCCATCTCTCCAGCCCCAGAGGTAGTATTTTTCTAGAATGGTTCAGATCTCACCTATCTCTGAGGTAATAAGGTCATAGTTATTTTATTTTTTATTATACTTTCTTGTTGGGGTGTTTTTTTTTTTAATTAGTTTTTATTGATGCTTTGTGCATTTCATACATTTTTTCCA
>VZQC01009539.1:363648-425727 GCA_009823505.1 Rhizomys pruinosus | reverse complement strand
CCCCCTCTTCCGCAGGTTGTTCCCTAGGCTTAGAAAAGGGGCACAGGTGGATGAGAGGTAAAACAGTCCACTCTCTCTGGAGCTGTTGACTTGGACTCTGGTCAATTCTGGCTGTTTCCTTTCATGGGCTGACAGTTTGTCCAGGAATAACCTTTCGATCCTACATTTCAGTCTTGTTGGGGTGTTTAAGTTAGCCCAGTTGAATTAATTTATTTTTACTTTACTTGCTATGGTAGAATGATAAGGGCTCCCAAAATATATCTGTATTAAAAAAAAAAAGGTTGGTTGAGGATTTGTTTCATGTGGGCTTGCGTGGGGGGGGGCGCACCAGGGTCCTTTCCCTTTTCTTTTCCCAGTTCCAGCTGTATGAGGAGAAGCCAGAAGGTCATGCTGACCAGGGCTTGGCTTGGTTCTGTGCTGGCCCTCCTGTTTGTAGAGTGGACAGTGGCTTGAGTACCTTTAGTGGGGTCCTCATGATCTATCTGAACAGGGGACTGGCAAATTATCACAGTTACAACATATCTCTAGATATCCCACAGTCTCCTGGGACTTAGTTGACCTTGGAATGCAAGGAACAGAAATTATCTCTTTATTTTCTCTTTGACCAGGTTAGTATGGGCTTTTATGTATGGCTATTAAACCTTCAAGAAGGCTAGTTGTGTTAGTTTGGTATTTTTAATTACTATATAATAGGAAGACAAAGCTTGAGCAAAAATCTAAATATTTTTAATAATCTTCGACTAGATATATATTTTGTGTTGAAGATTTAAGTACATAAAAGGCTGTCAAGATAATGCAGATAGAGTGTGCCTAAGTCACAAAAGAGATATTTAACATTTTGGCATATGCCAGGAAAGGAATTAACTAGGCATATGCCAGGAAAGGAATTCAAGATAATCTATTTTAAGTCTGTCTGAAATGAAGGCTGTTTCACTATAAATAGCTGTAGTTTGCTATTTTCTGCCCCCATGACTCTGAGTTATACATTTTTAGAAGGAAGGGAGGGGGTCACATCACATACCTATAGACAGGAAATAAATTGATTAAGACTTAGACTAAGCTCATCAAAAACTATTTTTTTTTGGACTATTTTATCTGGTTACAGGAGGCAAAGCCTAATATTTCTTTAGTCAAATTATTTTGTTATGGACAAGATAGAACACTAAAAGTAATATTTGTATAATATAATATAATATATAATATAATACAAACATAAAAGTCAATTTCTAATAGGCATAGGTAACCCAATACTCGCCTGTGTCTAATTTGATTGGCCTTTAATTTTTTTAATCTTTTATGAGACAAGGTCTCTGCAGCCCAGGCTGGCCTACAACTCACTATGTAAAGCAGGCTGGGCTCAATCTACAGTAATGCATCTGCCTCTGCCTTCCAAGCACTGGGCTTCTAGGCATGTGTCACTATGTCTGGCTGGTCTTTAATATTTTATAAGTGTATATAAAAGAAAATTTTAGAAGGTAACAATACTATATGTACATACATATATCTATCAATATACATATGTATATTTATATGTATTTGATTTATGTAGCTTGCTGTATTGAACAGAGCCATATATACTATTGTTAAACATAGGGACTTATGTTAAACATAAGAAAAAAAAGTATTTTAAGAAATTTCATTTATATTTTAATATGGTAAATAATTTTAGCTGGGTTTTAAACTTAACAAGTAATGGAAAACAGAATTATACATTTTATCTGTACTTAAAGTTGACCATAAACAAAAGTTACAGTATGATTAAAACAAGCTAATGTTTAAAAGGTTTTGATTAAAGACAATTTCACTAATGGAAAAATAAAAAAAAAATGGGATCACAAGGAGTATTTAATCTTAGTAAAGTAATACAAAATTGATCCATTATTAAAAACCATTAGGATTGAAAAGACAAAAAGCATAAAATCATTTATAATAAAACAGTATTTTTGAGTGTGGGGTAATTACAGTTGTCTACAGTTAATTTTTTGCATAGTGATATGTGGGAACTTAGAAAGAATGAGAGGACAGCATAAGCAACTGCACACAGGGGTAGTGGGGCCAACTGGGAAGTCAGTGGAGCTGGTAGACGGCAGCACCTCAGGCCCAGGGCAGCCTTTTATTTTCTATGAGTCAGAAGGGAGGGGGAAAGGCTGTGAAGGAAACAGACATAATATCATACTATAGCTCATTGTCTAAGAAGACACAAGGTAGATAGAGAACCAGTTTGAGTTAACTTTTAGAGATGTCTAGAGGTGTCTAGAAGTTGTTTAGTGTGTATATGATCATTTTATAAGCTAAAATAAACATAATACACTTTAAAGGTAATTGTTTTGAATACATTGTTATTATTCTGTTAGGCCACTTTTGTTGGAGGCAAGAGACTGACAGGACATCGTGGGGACTAGCTCTTAGAGGGACAGAAGCACTGTTGCCAGCTGGCCTTCTCCAGGACCCTGGGGGCCTGGCCCCATTTTCACAGACTTCCATTTAAGTAAAAGAAAAGGGAAATCTCTGTTAGCAAGTTTTAACAAAGGATAAGAATCAGACCTTCAGAGGTCTGAAAGCAGTAAAAACCAAACTGAATGCTGAAATCAGAATACATTTAAAGCAAACAAACAAAAGAGATAGCTTAAAACAATCATCTTGGAGAGCAAACCCAATCTAACCGTATTTAGCAAATAAGATTTTTTTTTTTTTTGTATTTTTGAAACAGGATCTCCCTTTAGTCCCAGCTGGCCTGGAGCTCGCTCTGTAGACCAGGCTGGCCTTAAACTCACAGAGATCCCCCTGCCTCTGCCTCCCAAGTGTTGGGATAAAAGGCGTGTGCCACCACACCCAGCAACAAATAAGATTTTTTAAGTCCTTTTTTTTAAACATTTTTTTATTTTATTTATTTTTTATGTGTATGAATGTACTGTCTGCATGTAGGTTTGTGCACCCGTGTCCTGCAACGCCGTGGAGGTCAAAAGAAGGTGTCAGATTCCCCTGGAACTGGAGTTAAAGATGGTTCTCAGCGGACATGTGGATGCTGGGGATCAAACTCGGGTCCTCTGCAAGAGCAGTCGGTGCTCTTAACAGCTAGGCCATCTCTCCAGCCCCAATGAATAAGATTTTTAAGTAACTGGTTTAGATACTGTTTTGTATAAGCAAGTACTACTTAGAAGTGGTCGTACTTTACAATTGTTTTGAAAAAGTAACACATGAAGACACTTACAATAGACACATCTGACATAATTATATATGATCTCAACACATGGAAACATAAAATCATATGACATGATTACAGGGAGTTTTAAACCACATATGAAAACGATGGTCATAGACATATATGACATGATTACATGAAAACTAAGTGTGCCTAAAACCTGATAATTAATAAATCTGGCTGTGATAATCTTCTGCAAGTAGGCATAGCCGAAGGTAAGAAAAATACCTTGTTGTGGAAAGATAAGGTAACCTGTGTACATAATGGAGTTTTGTAGAGTTTTAGATGAATTTGGTAGAAAACATAGCTTAGGGTTTTTTTATTTTGGGTGATGGTAGACTGTAGATTGAGAGAAAAACCTTATTAAATTGAGGTTTGAATAAGTTTTTTGGAGGGTGACAGTGACAGCAAGGGTGAAGGGTTGTGGTGGTTCCCCAGGCAGAATGGATGCTAATGCTTGGAAGCCAACAGGTCCTTAGGAGACAGAAAACCTGGAAATAAAGTTTTATTGAGTTGAAAATCTAAAACCATTTCTTTAAAGGTGAGTAAGCAGCAAAATGAAATGAACATAAGAAAGAGGAATTCAATTTTAAGGGATGGTGAAATCATTAAAGTAGAGGTGCTAGGAATCAAACCTAAGTACTCTTTAAGAGCAGTCCATGTTCTTAACCACTACTCTATCTGTTCAGATGGAACAACACAGGGGAAAATGTGTAGGTAGGCTGCTCAGAATAGACAAAGAGTCACAGTAGGGGAGAGATGAATAAACAGAGCCTTTGTTTCTGGCCCAATCAGCTGTCTCAGTGGAGAGGGCTAGAGCCACATACACTGAAGCTTAGGAGTTCTGAACCACCAGGGAAATTTGGAGCTCCGTAAGGGGGGTGGGGATAGAAGTAAGACAATGGAGGTTAAGGGGAGTAAAAGAGGGGGAGGGAGGGAAAGGAGGGAGAATACTTTGCTAGACTTTCTGTTTTGCTTGAGTGTTCCTAGATCCATTTAAAATCCAAATGTTAAAGTTTCCATATTTGGGCCAATGATGGCCAAAGTTCAATGGATATTGGGGCCAGATCCAGACCAAGAGTTAAGTTAGTTCTATGGTTTGAGATGTTCCAATTAAAGTTCCTTTGGGTTTGCCCAGAGGCAAGCCAAAGGTGTGCCTTTAGGAATTGATAACTTAGTGCCCATATTGAATAATTATGTAATTTGGAACCCCTAGGGAGTAGATGGAGGCCTAGTTGGCACCCCAATAGACACACTCCTGGAGTTTGGTAACCCATAGTGAGTGGATAGGGAAGACGAGGTAAGAGAAGGAAGTTAGGGCCAGTTCTCTAGAGAATCCTACAGAGTTGAGATTAACTGTAACAGACCTTGTATTACGAAGGGGCATCGCTTACTGATGCCAGAGTCTCAGAAGAACACAGAGCCTTGTGAAGGGCTCTTCAAGCCTTCGAACTGATACTGAGTCTCTTGGAGGCCCCTGGAGGCTTCTCTAATGACAGGGCCCAAAGGGAGAACTGTCTAGGCCACCAAGTTTCTGAATCTTAAGGTGGTGGGTGGAGGGAGCCCCTGAGACCCCCATACCTGGTCAGTGGTGCCATTGAGTCAGGTCTAGCGGATTACCTTGTCTCCTGTGGTATGATGGATATGCATGAAACAAATGGAAAGTGGTTTCCCTACCTGGAGGGCTAGCTAGCTCTGAAAGGGAGGGATGTGCAGAAAGCTCTACAGTAGGGAAGATGAGTAGGAGGGCCAAAGAGTGACTCTGAATAAAAGTCTGTCCCACACACTCTTAGGAGCTAAATATGGGTTTACAGAGAGTGCCAGTATAATCCTAGGATAGGAGGTCTTCCACTCTACGAAGGTTCAGGCTCCTAGGACTCTGGGAATCCTTGGTCTTATTAAGGGGGTGGATGTTATGCCTATTTGTAGGCTGAGAGGGTATCTGATCTCTCGGGTCATGTCTCTGGATTGTGAATGAACAAGAGAAAAGTGAAAGCAATTGAGTGTGCTGGCTGGGTAGGGCTGCTAGGGAGATGAGCTTAGGCAAATTCACCCAGGCTGCCAGATACTCAATGGTCATCAAGACCTGAGCCTGCTAGAAGCCTTTGGAGAAGGTCTACAAAGGCCTGGGGCCCTGAGATGGGCTCTTGAAACCCTTCCTCATACAGGCCACCAAATGTTAGATTTCTTCTGGAGCAGAAAAAGGAGGAAGTTTAAAGCTAAGAAATAAGAACCAGAGCCAGACCTTCAACAGGCAAGGAATAAATGGTTTTATTACAGTTTACAGTTAGAGGACAAAGAAACATGTCCCACAAAAAGAAGTTCTCTGCACTTTTGCCAGGGTGGAAGGTAAGTCTTATTCCCCTTTGGGCCCGGCTGCAATGTGTCTAATGCCTAGGCCTGGTGTCCTTGGCTAATTGAAAGCCTTTTAAGATTACTTCTTGGGCTGAGAAGAACAGTTGGCTCCACAAACAGTTTGCGTCTGTCTTGGGAGTGACCGTTTCATAAGGCTATATAGGCAGTTTTAGGCCATTTGGTCATTTGAAGGGATTTATAACCCATGGCTTCTTTAAAGAAGCTTATGTCTCCTCTTCTATTCATGAATTCTATCACTATGTATGATTATATGCTTGCCTTGATGGTGGAGCCAATCTTGGAGGGTTCACTGCTTGACAAAATTCTAGTGACCTGGCTTGTCTGGTTGAAGTCTGTTCTCCAGCTGACCTTGGTTTTTGATAATTCCTTTTATCATATTAATCCTTGTTTTTCTTTTTTGTTTTAATTTTATTTTAGAAATTATTATTTTCATGAGACAAAAAAAAAAAGGTTCAACACTAAGACAGAAGTGGGAAGTGCCTCCAGAATGAATAGCAAGTATATTATGCCTCCTCACATTCCCAGTGCTGATAAAAATGTAACCAAAGGGTTTAATTCAGATGATAATACCAATAGTGGAAAGCAAAAAGTTTACTTCATGACAAACTTAAATGGTTGATGGATGAGGAATAGTATCCAGAAAGTAGAAGATGAAATACTTCTTCAACTAAAGACAGAAAGTCCAGCAAATCAGATGGTCATAAAAATTCCCTTAATGAAAACTAACAATGCATTTAGTTTTCTTGTAGGAACAATGAGGAAGAACTTTGTCAGGTCGCCTAATTTTTGCATCACTAAAACCTTTAATATTCTCCCGGGGGATATTGCATGGTCTTCCACGTTTCTTTGGCCTTTTCCTTTCTGAGACTGAATCACTATCAGATCCAGAGTACCTCCTGCTTCTACTCTGCCGGCCTTCACTTCCATTGAAATTTATCTGTTTTGCACAGTTTCTCATTCATGGAAGCATGTAAATTTCTTCAAGTTCCTTTTGCCTTTCTTCCTCTTCTAATTGTCTTCTTTGATCTTCAGGAATGATTTCCTCCCAGTTCTTTGAATTTCTTTCAGGTTCCAATTCAATGTCATCTTCATCCATATTTGAAAAGTTGGCAACCTTGAATTGGGAAAGTAATTCATCTCCTACGGTTAGGGGACCTAGCTCATTTTCATGAGTTTCTGCTCTCTTCAAGATTTCATCTATATCCATTTCCTGGGGTTCTTGTTCTTCTCCTTCAGGTTCCTTAAAAAGCTCCTCAGTACCAAACTTTAAAATGGCTGATAATTCTTCTTTATTGAAAGGGGTAGAGCTTGATGGAGCAGAACCTGTGTGCAGTACTGTCTTCCCAGTGGTGTCCATTCTTGTTTTTCTAACCTGCTTAACTTTTGACTTTCTAACAATTAGGATACCTCCTTCTGCCTCAAGGAAAGAACTGACACTTTTGCCTAGAAATCAGTCCCTCGTGAGAAATAATGATACTGTGTATACAATTCAATAGTATGATACAATAGCAATTATGAATTTTACAGAAACTGTATCATGCACAGATTGCCCAAGTAAAGAAAGGCATTTTGATTTCATGGTCAGGTTTAAACTAAAAAGAGGACTGTAGGGAAATGTGGCACTAAGTCTGGTAAGATCTCTGATTCTAGTGATCTGACCCAAAGATTAGTGGCCTTTAGAAAATCAACTCAGCCAGAGGTGTACAGAGAGAAACTGAGGAAAACAATGACCAGAATAAAAACAAGATGAGTCAAAACTACATCCATCAGCTATGAAACGGGATACAGGTCGAGCAAACAGGGAACTAAGGTAAGAAAAATAAATTCCTCTATTGTTAACGTTTTAAAGCTCACCTTTTACACTATCTAGCACCTATGTAATCACAAGGCATAAGACATGAAGTCCTCAAAATTAAAAATTAATACTATCGCCGGGCGTGGTGGCACACACCTTTAATCCTAGCACTTGGGAGGCAGAGACAGGCGGATCTTTGTGAGTTCAAGGCCAGCCTGGTCTACAAGGTGAGTTCCAGGACAGCTGGGGCTACAGGGAGACCCTGTCTCGAAAAGACCAAAAAAAAAAAAAAAAAAAGTTAATACTATCTTCGCTTTGCTGAAAAATTGCTAAATTGCTTAGCTGAGTGGATGTGCCATTATTGTTTTACTTTTTTTGATGTCTCAACTAAATGGTTGTATCATTGATTGTTTTACTGTTTTTGATGTTAAGAATGATTTGGGGTGTGAATTTTCTGAAAAATATTTATGGGGAATTTGGGGTATTTTTTTCATTTTTAGCTTAGGCTTGCATAACTTGTATTTGTCTTAGGGTACATAAAAATAAACATTGGGATCTGAGGACCAGAGAAGAAAAAGAGAAAGCAGAGTGGCAAACTTGAAAGGACCTCTGCACAGAAGAAAATAAAGAGAAAGCAAGGAAGAAAAAGCAGAGAAAGTGAAGAGAACGGAAACAGAGAAAATCCATGGAGTGGCAAACCTGAAAAGCCCTCTGCACAGGAGCAGAGAAGATAGATACTCTCTGTTACCCTCAGATCATGAAAAGAAAGAGATTCTTGTGACTTATCTGATTCATTTCTTTTGCTGCCTTTGAGACCACCCACTTCAGGACCTGAACCTGCTGGAGCTGGACTCTGGCACCTTGGCAAAAGTGTGGAGGTCTGAGAAGAGCCTATAGGAGTTGGGACTTTCCTTCCACCATGTGGATTCCAGGGACGAAACTCAGGAAGTCATGCTTGACAGCAGCAGGCACTTTTACCTGCTGAGCCATCTTCCCAGCCATAAAAGTTAATTTTCCCTATGAGCTTTCCCAGAGTTGATGTTAAGCTCTAACCTTTGAGAAAGAATGTTGAGGATTTATTCAATAGTCCTGAACCACAGGAAAAGAAGAATATCTACTTGCAAACCTAAATTATCTCTGTTTTATTGATCTAATACTTATCCTCCTATGGATGTCATTCATCCTGTTTAGCATTTGGTTACATATGAATTCCTATTGGCAGGTAGCTAATTGTGAGCCATGTCCCTATTAGACCTTTGGTGGCACGGTGACACTTAAGAGCACTGTAGTTCTTTCTTATACTTCTTCTGCACCCTGGGACACCCATGGGGATTATTTTTGACCCTCTGTGCTTAGATATCTGTGTACCCCATTCCCTTCTGGGGTAAAACACTATGACGATACATAGGAATTTCTGACAAAACTCACCTCCTTAATCTTCTCTTAGAGAACGGGATACAGTTTTCTAAGGTTTCTGATTCCCCCAATTTCCTGCCCATCATACTTAATCTGAGCATAAAGGTAGATGCTGGGGAGAAAGATAGAATACATGCTCATAAGCTATAGACAATTTTACCTTCTGAAGCAATGGGGCACGCTGGTTATTGCCAATTCAGGTCATTTGAGCTTAGATGGTAGAATTGTGCCACCTGTGGTTTATCCATCCTAAAAATTCCACCCTCCCCCTAATCCCAGGGCAATGGTAATTCTTAGACACAAACAAGCAGCGTTCCCAAAATAATGTGATTGTATAAAGTAAGTATTTGAAATTAAATCATGTTTCTATCACCTCTTGGCCTTAGAAACCCAATGCTTATACTCAGTCAGGAAAGCAGATTAACAAGATGTGAATGCAGTCCATTTTAAACTGGGAAGTTTTATTCTAGGGTCTAGGGTAGAAATATAAACATTTAGTTAGTCACAGAGTTGTTTGCAATATTTAGTGTCATGTATACAGTAAGAATGGGTGTGCTTTTTTCTATTCTAAGGACTGTTTAGAGACTATGCATACTAGTTTGTAAAATACAGTATGTTTAGTTTGAAGCCAGTGAAGATATAAGCAACATTAATAAAGATTGGGGGGCTGGAGAGGTGGGCTCAGCAGTTAACAATACTGGCTGCTCTGACAGAGAACTTGGGATCAGTTCTCAGCATCCAGGTGACAACTAGCAACCCTCCCTAACTCCAATTCTAGGAGACTTGATGCTCTTTTCTCAATTCCACAAGCTTTACATTATATAGGGTTCACTTACATACATGCAGGCAAAACACTCATACACAAAATAAAAACAATAGTTTTTTTTAAAGACAGGGAACTGTGTTAGTCAGAGTTCTCTAAAGAAACAAAATTGATAAAATGAATTTATATATGTATATATATATATATACACACATACATAAACATGTATATATATGGATTTATTAGATTTGCATTCAGGATAGTGTCTGAGTACTCCAACAAAGGCTGCACCACACTGGAGAAACTGAGATTCGGGTAGTTTCCCACTCCATGAGGCTAGTAGTTCTAAGCTGGGAATGAAGGCCTGGTGTATTCCAGGAGATTTGCTAGTCTTCAATCTACATTGGAATCCAAAGAACTTGGTCACAGAAGGAAGATGAAATCATCAGAGAGTGAAAGCAAGCAGCAAAAAGCCAGAGGTCCCTTCTGCCAGGGCCTTTTATAAGGGCTGCCAGCCATCAGAAGGTGAAGCCCACATTTAGGGTGAGTCTTCCAGCTCCAAATGATCTAATCAACCAGAGGTCCATCATTTCAGTTCATTCCAGATCCAGTCAAGTTGACATCCAGGATTAGTAACCACAGGGACTATGATATAAATAGTGAGAGTGGATGTGTGTTTGTGTGTTTGTGTGTGTGTGTGTGTGTGTGTGTGTGTGCTTTTAAATGTGTGCATGTGTATGAAGCTGTGCATGCACATGCGTGTGCATGTGTGTGGAGCCTGGAGGGCAACCCCAGGTGTCATTTTTCAGATGTTATTCTGTCAACCACATTTGTTGTTATTTTGTTTATTTTCCTTTGTTATTTGAGACAGTGTCTCACTCACCTGTAGCCTGACAGGCAAAGGATCCTCAGAGATACACCTGACTCTACATCTCAAACTCTGGAATTATAAGCTCAGACCACAGCACCTGGCTTCTAAGGACTGAATGCAGGCCTTCCAAGCCTGCTACCAACTGAGCTACCTTCCCAGCATGACATTTTTTAAAGCAAACAAAATTGGTATTTTTGTCTTCCACTAGTGATTTACCTGATAAGCCACACTTTAAAATTTGACCGTCATTCATTCCTCATCTTGTAAAGTCCAAACTATACACATACTGTAAACTACTTATTTCATTTTTATTAAACAAAATTCTTCTAAAATGCCTGATATGTTAATTGCCTCCAGTGGAGCGTATGGTCAGAAAGTCAATAATGCCTGCGTGATTTAGTCATGTGCATCCTAAAAATTTTGTTGAAATTTGTGAGTAATAAATATCTTGACAAGCACATTTTTTTTTGTTTTATGAGAACTGCAATTATTGTAGAGGATATAGAGTATTTTTAAATGGAGAAGGTAGTTTATACCATAATCAATTACTCACCTGCAGCTTTCAGATGGTTATTTATAAATTGCTTAAACTTGTTACCTTATTTAATAGTTATTTTCATTATTTATTCAATTAATGTTGTAAACACAGTATTGATTCAGAGGGAAGTGCTTTTTATAAAATATATCTGATCATAAAATTGGGTAGTAAAAGTTGGAATATAAAAATGAATCTGAAACCCATTTTGTCAACACTTCAGAAATGTCTGTGAGCCACAGTGTTCTGAATTAGATACAGGAGATAATCTAAGCACAAGGTGCACATATCTCAAAACACACTCATTTGTGACAATAATCTTCATGAACATTCCTAATTATATACTGTTAAGGAAAAGATTTCATTTTGAAAGATCCTCTCTGCTTGTCTAATAAAGGTCATTTCTTGCATGTGAGGCATCTACACATAACTTTGGAATTTAGAAATTATTTCTTCAACATTACATTTAAGTTTGTGACTACTGAGTCTCAGAGACATTGATAAACCTGTCAAAAGCTTAATGTGAACTTAGTTTAATTATTTTACACACACACACACACCTTAGTGAAGTTTTTTAAATGGCTTATTTAACAGTGGGTTATCATCCTATTTCCTTTCCCAGGAATGAAGTTTCATTCCTACTACACTTAGATCTCTGTATTTACATCACCATGAAATATCAATGAATGGGTAGACTGTATTTATTTGGCTTATAAGGAACTTGGTTGTTTGGAATCATCTCCAAAATATTTCTTGCATGGAATCATTTCGGCTTTCTATTTTCACTGCTTAGTGTTATCATTCTTTTTTTTTATTTTTAGTGTTATCATTCTTAAATACTCTGATGGTCACCTTACTTGTTCTCTTGCCAGTCAATAGTACACACTACTGTTGAACTCACTGCCAGTCCTCTGCTGTAAATCATTTACATTCTATTGCTTAGAAAAAAAATGCCAATTGTTCAGCATAATATTCCAAGCTCCTCATTATGGAACCTACCCTCCTTCTCAACCTCCTCTACATACCTCGGTCTTCATCTGACCTGACTCCTGAATTACATTTAGCTATGACTTCCCATTTTTCATATCTTTCTCATGTTCTTTTTCTATTAATCTTGGCCCATTTTCTTCAATATCTAAAATGTCATAAGAGAGTCATTTGTAATTCAAACAAAAATCTTACTGCTTTACAAATGTTAGTTACATATGTCACTATTCAGAATTCATCTTCCCCCATACCATCACAATATTGTTTAAATCATAGTCATAATACATATGCAGTCCTTTACTAAACATATCCATGCATACCTATCTCAGTTTCTAGAACACCAGAACACAGAGGCAAGAGAAACTTTCTATTTTGTTTGGTAAGCCACACTATCTAAAACAGTGAATGTATACTGCTTTGAGTGAAACTAAGGTTGGCTAATAAATAATTCATATTATTTATATACCTGCCCTGTTAGAATGGTATATTATACATTTCTTAATTGATGACTTAGGAGAATATTTGTGGACATTATTGTATTGGATTATAATGTCCACAGAGATCATTAAAGCATGTCAAGTTATTTGTCCCCAGGGAAAGCAGATACAAACTGCAGAGATTTGAGTGGAGAGGTTCTATATCCTTAGAGACCGCCCATGACTGCAGCTTGATTTTAATCAGCTGCCTCAGGGAGGGCCGGAAGGTGATGTTGGCCCTCTCTTACAGAACAAACATCTAAGTCTGTGTAGCTGCTGCTGCCTTCCAACTCTTACTGCCTTCCCTCCATGATGGAGATTCTCAAATACTATATATAGCACTCCTGTAAAGAATTAGTCTGTTTCTTTTTAAAAAATAGAAAACAACTTCGTGTTTGTGCAAGACAGATTTGGCATTTGGCTTTCGATAGCCTCCTGTCTCTTCGGAGTGAATGCTGTTCTTTTTCCAGATATCAGAAGACATGAAACTGAAGGCTAGTGTTCTCAGAAGTGAGGGACAAGTAAACCAGTGTGAGCCCCGTGCTCTCATGTCTCCCTCCTGGCCAGAGAATCATAGTGGAAGTTCATTCTTCTGGTTAACACCCTCCACCCAGCCTTCCAGCTTTGATGGCTACTTCTCAATACCAAAGGAAATTGTTTCACCTCTATTTTGTTAGATGGAAGGTCATAGGACATTAGGCCAAGGGAGCCCTCAAGGGATGTAAAATATAGGAAGGGTAAAAATCTAATGCCAGCTAAGAAAACGGCGATTTGATTTCCTTTGGGAACTTCCAGTTATGTTCCACTCTTCCTATTAGGTTCCCTGCCCTCCTCAAAGTCATAATTCCTCATAGATTCAATATTAGCTTCAGTTCATTTCCTTTTGGCTTTTTGATGCTGCACTTTTTCCAAGCAGATGGAAGAGGGTATTGTTTTGGTTTGGGTATTTTTTTTTTTTTGAGACTATGTCTCTTTCACCCTTGAAAGTTAATAGATGTTATTGATTTCATTTGAGCTATCAAAGCAAGACAATAATAATTTTGCCTTAGGTTTTTCAGAAATTTTGTATTTAAGATCTCTTTTCAGACTTTTTGCTGTTGTTGTGAGAAACAAAGCCATGCAGACTTGTGACTTGGGGTCACACAGAGAATATTCAAAGGGCAGAGAAAGAGAGCTTTTCTGTCTTTCCTCTAGAGCCCAGCTCATGTTTGGCTGCCAGAAGGAAGAGCTTTTCCAGAGCACTTTGCTATGTGGTCAAACACTGACCTCAGGCTTGACCACTTCAGTTCTTCAAAAGTAAAATGTGGGGCTGGAGAGATGGCTCAGCAGTTACGAGCACTGGCTGCTCTTGGAGAAGACCAGGTTCACTTCCCAGCTTCCACATGGTGGCTAACAGACATCTATGGATAGTTCCAGTTGAAGGAGATCCAGTGCCCCTCTTCTGGCCTTCACGGGCTTGGTATGACATGGAAGCACTTACATACATGCAAGCAAAGCAATCATACATGTAAAATAAAATAAATAAACAAAAATAAAGTGCTTTCTGTATAATTTATTATAAGTCCAGAAATCTAGAAACTGGTTTTCCTCTATCTTTTTGCTAACTCACAGTGACTTGAAGAATTGATATCTAAGCCTCTGTTTCCTCTTTGTTAAATGGAGACAATCTCTGACCTCCAGTCTCCTCGGACTGATATAAAGATCAAGTGTGACTGTCAGTGAAAAACATGAAAATTCCATAAAGCATTGAGAATAATAATTAGTTTATGAGATGGAGCTCATGAACTCTAAGAAGATGCCTAAGTATTGTTCCACTGGAGTGCTGTGAACCCTGGCTGACAAGTAGGGCAAGGATCGCAATACTGAATGTTTAACTCTCACTTTCCTATCTGCGCCTCATTCACCTCTGCAGGCCCTTCTAGAAGGCTGTCTCCTCACAACAGCCTAGACACTTTTCTGACTGTAGCTATTAAACACTTAATGTGAGGACCACCATTCTCAAATTACTTAAAGATATATTTCCTAGGAATGCTATTTAAAATTCATATGGCATACAGACCAATAGGAAACAATAATAATTACATAACACTCTAGTTGGTTCATTTTATTTTTGAATGTATAATGTGAGAACATTTGAAAGTTTGAAGTTAATCTATACTTCGTATGTAAAGAAGCTTTACATCAATAGGAAGCCTGATACATACGTGGCCAAATTTGATCTACGAGCCAGGTCCCTGCCATCTGCTCAGTAGACACTAGCAAGTAAAAACTTGGGAGTTAAAACAACCTAGTCTCTTTCATTTCTGTCCGTAAAACAAAATTGTTATTTATACTGCAAGTCTCAAGAACGGACATCAGATTTTTGAGTTGGAACTTCATGTAGGTTATTCCAGAGCCATCGGTATCAACATTAGTATTTTTCCCATTCATAATTTTGAAGGCTTACCTTACTGCTTCTGATCCAATTACTATTCAGCAATAGAACAAATACACTGCAGAGTACAGTACATAGAGTAACAGGACACTGTTGTCAATTTTTCATTTAAATATATATTTTTAAATGCACAAAAAGCAAAACACATATGAAACAGACTAGTATGCACATTGTACTTTTCCTATGAAAGTGATTTTGATATATCAAGGTTTTAAATTACAATTACTGTTAACGAAAGTCAAAACTAGAAATTACAATTCATTCTCTTCCCATAACATGAGTGTTTCTCTTAAGGAATCAGTGAATGATGCTCATAAAGTATGTGCTGTGTATAAAGTATGATTGGTTCCATTCTGTAGGAAAATAACTATTTCATGGATACACTGAGTGCTATTCAATATTTGCATTTATTTTCCAGTTTGCTTTATATGTCAGCCTGAGTGCAACTTTTCTATAATACTTCATTATGTATAGGACTCAATACTACATCTAACTTCATGGCTATCTCCAGATTAATGGTGTTCTTTAAATACAATTTTGATATATTTTCTCATTGTTGCCTGTTTGTCTTTATTACTGCCAAGGCACTGTATCTTCTATGTTCTAATTTGGCAATGTTGTCATTCCTATTTGTCACGATGACTGACTACCTAACTTAGAAGAATTCCTCTCTAGGGTCTTTGCTCGCAAGCTAAATCTTCTCTAATCTGACCATCACATTGATTTGAGGGAGTTTCATGAAGATATAAATTAGATCATATCTTTTTCTTCAGCCCCTCACCCCCCCACACACAATTGTCCTTGGTTGGAAAAAAAATCTTAGCATGACTGAAATTTTTTGGTCTGAAAAACCCACATGGATTCCAACCTTCTTTCCTTCTCTTTAGCATACCATGAACCTACTCTCTGATTCTCTGTCACATTGATTACCTAATCACATTGAAACTTGAGCCTGGAAAACGTGCACATCTCTTCTTATACTGAGAAACTTTAAGACTTACTTCAAACATCACAGTCTCTGAGAGCCTTACTTTTTTTTCTTCTGGTCAATAGTAAGCATTCTTTTCTTCATGCATGAAAATTCTGTGGCTCAATCTACTGCAAAATTTATGAAAACATGTTTCTTTTACATATTTTTCTCTACTCCTGTGTCGGAAATTGAGACGACTGAAGAGTCAGCCATAACCTCTCATCAAGTATTTAGATTCCAATCCAGACAGTTCTGATTTTGAAACTGGCTATGCCATTTAACATTCGTGTACCTATAGGCAAATAGCTTAACTTTTCTATGCTTTTGTTTATGGGTATTGTTTTCTGTATTTGGGGGAATTATAAAATTTTTATTGACCTTTCAGATTTATTAGAATAAAACTCAATGAGGCGACACTTAAAGCGCAGCTGTACCCTAAGTCCTGGCCAAAAAATGGAATGAAGGGTCACTAAGGAGCATTCACGAGAAAGAAGTACATTTCCAGTGAAAGGAACAAGGAAACTGTAGGCCTCAGGACCTCAAAGACTGTTCTTACCAGAGCAGGGCCAGCTTCTGAACATTTACATGAGGTAATTCTGTGGGCTCCCTGTCAGAAGAATATTTTTGAGAAGAGGGTACAATTTAGAATCTGAGAATGAGTGTTCTGATTGTTATAAATAGAATGAAATGGGAGGGGCTGAATCTGAAGTCAGAAGAATCAAGTACCTGTCTAAAGAGAAGGCTTGAAAGAAGATGCCAGCATCTGGATCTACACAGCCACACAAAGCACTGTCAACAACTGCCTTGCTTCATTTACTCTGGATTCCAACTCTCCCAACTTGGCTTTACTGACTGTCTGTATGTTGCACTTTCTAACCTAAACATGGTAAACCCATGTTTGCTTGAAAAATATTAGTTTCATTTTTTGGAAGACTTGACCCTTCCCTTTTGCAGCTGAGACTATTCCAGGTTGAAGTCATGTATGCGTTAATCTCTCTTTACCTCATTCTTCTTTTCAATAGTTATTTTTCAGTTGTCCCTGTCACCTTTGGTAATATATTAGAAGTTAAGTGAATATTTTTCTAGTAATATGTTAATTATAATTTGTTTTGCATTTTGATAATCTATACATTCATCTGTTAATTTTTTGTTAAATATATATCATATCCCATAAAGAGATAGTGGAGATCACTGTAAAACAAGAGTTAATGGATGTACTCAGCTTCTATTCACTTGTAAGAGATCCTATTCTAAATTTTAGTATTCTCTTATCTTAAACATTTGTAGAAATGTCAGTTTACTTAGTCAATAATATAAGGATACTTTAGTTTCAGCTTCATGCAGTTACATATTTGTTTTGTTTGCTAGTAATAATGTTACTGCTATCACCTTAATGTTATCCTTTATTATATCTCAGATACTTGGAATTTTTAAGATGGGGAAGTATATCAAAGGATAATGGAATTTGAAGTGCATTATATTTATTGGTATTCTGTAATAACCTTGGTTGTCAAATTATCAGATCTGGATTCAACTAAGAGACACAGCTCTGGGAATATCTATGAGGATAACTCCAGGAAGGATTAGATGAGAAGAGAATATCCTCCTGCAGAATGGGTAGCACCTTCAGGCAGTGGCCCTTATGTAAAGGGTGACAAGGAAAAAAATAATGTTCCTTTTATCTGCCTGCTGTCAGTCTTCATTGTCAAGTGCACAGACTGCTTCTCCCATTACTGTCGCCATCCATCACTGACATCAGACTTAGATTCTTCAGCTTTCCAATGTGGATTGAAGACCAGCAGCAATCCAGGAATCCTTCAGATCTTAGCACCAGATTGGGACTGCAGATTGGGACATCATTATGAACTGAGTAGCTACTGGATTCTCAACCTCTCTCTAGATTAGACAGTCCATTCCCCATAAGGCAATCTAAGAAGTCACCTTTGCACAAAACATTCATTCTATTAGCCCTGCTCCTCTGGAGAACATTGACCAATACAGTTTTCTGTTTTTCATGCATATATTATATATCACAAAATAGTCCTTATTTCTAGGCATGTTGCAATCGCATTAATGATTTTAGTACAAATTATAGTAGCATTAGAAGGTAGACGGGGATTCTAAACTATAACCATAGAGTTGTCTGAGCTTGGGGCTAAGGAGATGGCTCACCTGGTAAACTGCCTGCTGTGCAAGCATGAGGACTTGGATATGGATCCTTAGCACACACTTAAAAAGCCAGGCATGTGGTGCACTTCTGTACCAGTGGCACTGGGAGGCGCAGAAAGGTGGATTCCCGAGACCCACTGGCCAGCTAGCCTAGCCAGTTAGTGAGGTCCAGTTTCAATGAGAGAACATATCCCCAAAAGTCAAGGGAAAATGCATGTACACAAATACACATGTATACCCTATATGCTGTGAACACACACACACACACACACACACACACACACACACATACATCTGAGGTCCAAATCATTCTCATTCACTTCTAAACTATGTGACCACGAGCAAATTATTAAACATTATTAATCTTCTGTATTCTCATCTGTAAAATTAGGGAAAATATTTAAAACAAAAGCTGCAACATGATTAAATGATAGAATTTATGTAAAGTATGTACAATGTCCAATACATACTTTGCACTTAAAGGTACTTTATCTTATTATTGATATTTCAGTTCTGGAGACCAATTTGGTTGAAAATTCCTAGCATTTAATATGTGTAGAAGGTTTACATGTCTAACATACCCCCAATAAATCGGGGTTTTTTGTTTTTTTAAGTGTGAAGGATTTATTTATTTTTATTTTATGTGTATAACTGTATTGCCTGCCTGTATATAAACACACTCGTGTTGAGCAATGCCTGTGGAAGACAGAAGAGGGTGTAGGATTCCCCTGGGACTGGAGTTATGGACAGTATTTAGCCGCCATGTAGGTCCTGGGATTTGAAACCTGGTCTTCTTCAAGAGCAGCCAGTATTCTTTTTTTTTATTTTTTTTTTATTATTATTTATTTTTGTATGTGTATGAATGTATTGTTTGCATGCAGGTCTGTGCACCCGTGTCGTGCAATGCCGCGGAGGTCAGAAGAGGGTCTCAGATTCCCCTGGAACTGGAGTTCTCCTGGAATTGGAGTTACAGACGGTTCTTAGCCGCCATGTGGGTGCTGGGGATCGAACCCGGGTCCTCTGCAAGAGCGTCGGTGCTCTTAACCGCTAGGCTATCTCTCCAGCCCCAAGAGCAGCCAGTATTCTTAACTGCTCAGCTGTCTCTCCAACCCCCAAAGGTGATTTTTTTTAAAGGAGAATCAATTGGTTCTAGCCTAAGGGTTCTTCTAACCCTTAGAGTCAAAGTGAGAAACAAAAATGGATGAGCTAGCCCAGCTTTCATGAAATCCATATGTGTACCCAAGGAACTCCTAAAAACTTCATTTTAATTGTTCTAGAAATGAGCACATGGTTGATTTTTGTATGCCACTGATTCTTTGCATTTATCACAAAGATGCAAACATAATGATATGTAAAAGAAATGAATGGAAAAAATAGCTAAAACCAAAATATGTAAGTAGAAGTTGAAAAATACATCTAAATATGAAGCACTTAAAAATATTGATCAGCAAAGATAATTGAATCATATCAGCACCAATTCATTTTACCTTTGATAAATAAAAATGAAGAATGGGGTCTCAGTAGTCACCTGTCAGGAATTACTAAGATTTAAGATTTTTCCATATATATACAGTAATAAGTTAGTGTGAGAAGCTTCCTAAAAGCTGTCAACAGCAAAAGCCTCTCAGGTCGTGGGGGAAGAACTGATTTTTTATTCACAGGAAAAGTGTAACACAAGTCAGCACTTAGGTCAGTTCCCCAAGCAAAACTTCCCCAGGCAAGTGCACTGAAGGCAAGGTCACGGTTGCACACACAATTGCGGCTGTGTTTACAGGATGGAACCTCTGAGTTTAGAGAATTAGAATCTTAAGATGAGTAAGGAGTAAACCATTTTTTCTTTTGAGGAAGACTCATCTTCCAAAGTTCCAAGCAAACCTTCCACTCACTCCAGAGAAACTCTATCCTATAGGGAAATCCAGTTTTGATTAGGTATGAATGGGCTAGTTTTTTAGCCAGCATCTCCTGGGGACACAGGTGGGGGTCATGCAACTCCCTTGACCCCACCCCATGAAACAGCAGCTCGTGACCTGGCACTTGATGCTGGGCAGAGTCTTAGCGGGTGATGTATACAAGGGGGAGTGATGCAGGGGTCTGGGATTGGCCCTGAGAGATGACATTATTCTGCTATAAAACTGACCTGCAGCATACAATAAAGTGGATTCTCCATTACCATAAGACAGAGTCATCCCCGGCCCGCATCCATTACTTTGCACGTGTACAGGTCTCAAGTTTCGGGTGCTAGTGGGCTAGAAGGAGGTCCATCAGACCACTAGCCTGGTGTGCTAGTGTGGGGTTGGATGGAGACTAAGAAGGTCACCAACCTGTGGAGTGAATTGCCAGTGGTGTAGCCTAGGTAGAGCCAACCAGACACTAGGCTGAAATTCCTGTTCAGGGGTCATCAGCCTCTGGGTAGGTGAGTGAACAGAGATACGGTGGTGTTCTGCCATTCCAGGCTAAATACCTGAGAAAGGCAATAGCCCCTCAGCTCAGGCTATGAAAGTAGCCATCTGGCACCTGTGCAGAGATGCCAGATCCCTGTTATCTGTGGGTAGGTAACCACCACTTCCCAGCAGAAAGTTTCATCAGATTGGAGGAGATTCATCCAACACTATCCTCCCTTCCAAAGTTGTTCGCTCTTAAACAATTGTACAAGCCATTCCTGGCCTCTGCTTGCAAGACTTGCATTAACTTGAAATGAAGAGTTCTCCAACACTGCCTCTTTTGGTTCTGGAACAGAAACCTACATGAAGTACCTGAAACAATTGTGATTTCCATTCTTAAGGATAGCCTATACACTGCAGCCAAACAGGTGGAGGGAAGGAACAAAATAATCCCTTTGTCTGCAAGCTGGAGAATATTTCCAACAGACAGTAAGACTTAAATTTCTGAGTTTTCAACTTCTCTGAGGTTCTCTACTCAATTTCATATTAACTACTGTGCATCTAGTAATATGGGATCATTCCATTAGGATACACACTGAAGCTTTTTAAAAAACAAAATATTTACACCAACTTTTATCATGTGTTACAAACCTCAGATTTCAAAATCAAAGATGCTCCAACTTTCTCCAGCAAGTACACACTGCTATTTAAAATAAGATTGAGAGACAAGGGATACAAAAGGCCCTAGCCTCTGCACCACCGAAAGAACTGTAAGAGAATAATTGTGGGACAGGTCCATATCAATGTCTCTCCTGATTCAATCTCAGAACCCCTCAAAAATACAACTATGAACTCCAGTTCAGCTCTTATAGCTAAAATGTAACCAAGCATGAAAAGATTGTATTTCTAAAACCTATTTTAAATGCAACAGTACACAATAGTTCTTTTAAAACAGAACCATGGGCTCTTAAAAAGTGTTTTCTTCAATCCATTTTGCATAAATGAACTCCATATATCCCTTTTCTTTATTAAAATCCAGACTTATTCAAATTTACTTTCCATTAAAATACAAGCACACAAAATTTAAGATATGATTTTAAAATATTTATTTTATTTTATTTTATGGGTAGGAATTTATTGCCTGCAAGAATTTTCATACACCCCCCTTGTCATGCCATCCCCATGGACATCAGAGGAGGGTGTCAGATTCCCTTGGAACTGGACATCCAGATAGTTGTTAGCTGCCATGTAGGTTTTGGGAGTCGAACACTGGTCTTCTACAAGAGCAGTCAATGTTCTTAACCACTGAACCATCTTGTCATCCACAAGATATATTTTTAAGAGACAATGTTCTTTCACCACTAGGAGGACATAGCACGGTAGTTAAATATGGGCCTTTTCAAACTGAACAGAAGAATTTGGTTACAACTTATAGCCATCTTTTCTGATGATAAGGTTCTAAGTTTACACTGCTTCAGTACCTTAACTCTCCTAGAAAAGTTTCCACATATTTTTAGTTGTATCTACTCATGCTCTTTCTTAAATTACTCAGTTTTGAGTTTAATAGATGAGTGTTTAATACTCAAAGCAAAATATTAATCATTTTATTTCTTCAGTTCCATTAAGATAAAAAAGTGTTATCAAGCAGAATATTCATGCCCTTATAATACTTGCTACTTTCAATCTAATTTACTTTTTAATTAGAAAGTCCATCAATTAGTCATATGAATAGACTAATTTGTAGTACAATTTAAAAGCTTATTAATTCTGATAAATCTAATAAGTAACTTTGGAAACATAGCTATGTGTATTTAGTCTATTTTATTTAAATATACTCAGAAATATGTGATAGTTCAATTAATAAAAGTACTTCTTAAACAAAATTATTTTTATCAACTTTTCTAAATTTAATCTAAATGTCTTATGTAATTTTTAGTGCATAAGAAATATTTTTTACAGTCGAGATCTTTCTAATGTCATTGTCCTATTGAGGAAATGTTTAATGTTAGGACGTGGGAAGGAAATATACAGTATGAGCCTGGAGCATTTTATAGACATTAAAAGAAGTGCTCACCACACACACACACACACACACACACACACACACAACATGGAATATAGCACAATGAAAGATAAGCCAACTAAAAGAGCTCCCAAAGCAGGTGAGTGGAATAGCATGTAAAGCATATAGACTACTGCATAACATCATATCATATAAAATAAATATCCACGCCTCCATACTTACACAAATAACTATGTGTGCAAATGCATATATAAACAAATTTTCCATGCAGGAAAATCCCAAAATATTTATGCCCCACCTCCCTGAGAGAGAATGCAACTCTGTACCCAAGGCTCTTATCCAGACTTCATTCAATGACTTCTTTCCAAAGACATGAAAAGGAAATGAATTAGCAATTTGGGGAAGTTAACACCACAGTGGCAGGTCAGGTTGAGAGCATGCACCTTGGATATGACAAGAAAGGACCTTCACCTCTATGTCTCCCTCTTTCCTCTCCTAAGCACACAATCCCTACCAAATCACAATTTTAAAAAAAGAAAAAAACCCCAATGAAAGCACTTCCTGCAAAATAATTAGTGACTGCCACTCTTCAAAACTGTCAAGATTATCCAAAGCAGAGAAAGTCTGAGAAACTGGCACAGCCATAAAGAGTCTAAGAGCATGATAAGTAAGTACAATTTGGAATCTTGGATATTATTCCTTTGGAACAATAAAAATAAATCGTATTAAAAATTCAGAAAGCCAGAATACAATGTGGACACTAGGTAATATTAATGATGAATGAATGCTGATTCATTGTTATGGAGGTGTACCATAGTATTGAAAGATGTTAATATCAAGGAAAGTGGAGTGTGAAGCTCAGAAAGGCTCTGTGTTATCCATAAGCCTTAAAACCGATCTAAACACCAAAGTACCAAAGCAGAGTCGTTTCAAATATTTGCTCTAGTTTTCTGGAAAATAGAGATCCCTCATCAGTTATAGAATATAGTTAAGGAAATCTCAATGTCCATTAATTCTCAGAAAATTCTTTAATGTACACTTCATGAAAATCCTAAATTCTATCCTAAATAAAATGATTGCATTCTATTTCTCACTTTTGAATTTCTTAAGTTTTTAAATTACTTCATTGTAATATATGTTTAAATTACAGAAAAATATATTAATCTTGTTAGATGAGTGGGAGGATCAAATATTGGAAATTAGAATATTTACTGATGGAAACAGTGACTTCTTAAGATAGGACTGCTGAAGGGAAGACACCTCAATGAGATGAAAGATGGTCCATAAGGGAAACTCGGACTGACTCTCCTATATGTCTAGTGAGAGTATAAATTGTACCTCCATTGTGGAAAAGTATTTTGAATAACAACTAAAGTTGAAACTATGCATATCCTATAAAATTCAACTTCTATGGATATATCTATCATATTTTTTTCACTAAAAGACATGTTTTGAAATATTTATACAGCACCAGTAACAATAACCAAAGTCTAAAACAGTGAGTAAATTTTGTTATATTCATACATTGTATATTTACCAATCGTTATCACAATATTCATCTCTCTTCCCCCAACTACCTCTCTTACCCACCCAACTTCCTGTCCTCTCCTTTTTTTTTTTTTTTTTTTTTTTTTTTTTTTGGTCTTTTCGAGACAGGGTCTCCCTGTAGCTCCAGCTGGCCTGGAACTCACTCTGTAGACCAGGCTGGCCTTGAACTCACAAAGTTCCGCCTGCTTCTGCCTCCCGAGTGCTAGGATTAAAGGCGCGCGCCACCACGCCCGGCTGTCCTCTCCTTTTTTTAAATCCATGAAGCAAAATGTGTGCTGCCCAAATATCCTTGGGTGAGGGGCCTTCCACAGTAATGTAGTTTACTTACCAGGTGTCACACCCTTAAAGAAACTGACTCTCCCTCTTCCAGAAGCTATCAATTGCCATGATATCAATAAAATTTACATGGATTTTATAATCAAAACTATTAAAGGTAAGAACTAAACTAATAAATGGTGTTTATTCCTTGATTTTTATTTACATTTAGTTATTCAAAACAAGTAATTCTACTAAAACTTAATTATCCCCCTTAGGAAAGACACATGAAACATTTCTGTTTTGTTTGCATTGAACAATAATTTTTAAAAGAAATTAATACATTCAGTAGATATATTTAGTGATAAAAAATTCAGGCATTTGGAAAAAATATATACTCACTTCAGTCTTCTAAACAGTATTCTCTTAATCTAATAAAATAATGTGGTACTATATTATCACAATAAATTTATATAATTTAAGTAAGATGTGTAAGGTTTTAGCATAGTGTCTGTTACTTCCTAAGCATGGGACACATTATTATTACTGACTTTCAATTATCTATAGATTCACTATTCACTCTTACTGGCAGTGTTTCCTAAGGAAGTCCTGCAGTCTTTGTAATTTTAGTGTTTATCACTTTGATATATGTTTATCTTTTTTACTAGGAGAAGACCTATAGATATTGCATCTAGGAAACATAATTAAGGTTGGTTGAAATATGGAGGTGTTTTTAAGCATTGTTTATCATCTGCTTTTATTGCCACCCCTATAATCGATTGTTTTGTGATGTGTCTCTAGGCTTATTTTTAGAAAGGCTTCAGTAACAATCAAGCAAAACATCCTTAACCTTACAGGAATCCACCCTCCCGTGTTAGCCAAAAGTTGATAAAATTAATGTCCCACAAATGTTTGATTTTAGAGTCTATATTTTCTTTTTCTTTTTTTTTTTTTTTTTTTTTGTCTTTTCGAGACAGGGTCTCCCTGTAGCCTAGAGTCTATATTTTCTATAAAGATAGTTCTAAATGAGTGAATGATATAGATACCACCAAGTAAGTGATGAGGAGAGATGTGGCAAAGGGAAAATATAAGCATATATTATGTTACTATTATTTTATAGGTTTATTCATATGATATACTGTCTTGAACTTGGAGCTTATCAATTCAGAAAACAATTATATAAAAAGAAGGAAGTATAAAAGTGAATGAAAGTCGTGAAAATACAACCTGAGTGTAGTTGTATAGTTACAACACCAAAATATCAGTCAACTCAATTGGCTTGACAAGCGCATCTTTTTAAAATCATAAACATGGAGGAAGTAAAATGTTTACATAGTAGGTATAAGTTTCGATAAATCATAAAGCATTTCATTGATTTCTAATTGCATGGATCAATTTAATCACTTTTTACCTTTAATAAAAGGAATCATATAGATGAATATGCATGTACATTTGCAAACAAAAAATCTTATTTGTCTATCCTTTGTTCAACGTGTTTGAATGATTTACTGGTACTTGTGTATGATCAAAATACATTTTATGAAATTCTTAAAGAATTAATAACAATATGATTGAGAAATGAAGATCATATAAATACCTGATCATTCAGTAAAAATAAACAGGCAAGATAAGTTTAAAGAATTTTGAATTCACTCCCAAATTCAACCTTCAGATACACCTGTGGTCAATGCATTGCTGTATTTCCTTGTAGACAGCTCTCAACAATTCTATTAAAACACCAGCCTCAATTCTCATGGGTGTTAACTTGTGGGTTACAGTGACACCAAAAGTTTTTATAAATACAGTAATTCTGATGAATATTATACCATTATCTATCTATCTATCTATCTATCTATCTATCATCTATCATCTATCTATCTATCTATCTATCTATCTAGCTATCTATCTACCTATCATCTATCATCTATCTATCCCTATGGACTTTTATGCATTATTTCTTTGGTGCTGCATCTTACTATCCCCTGACATTACACTTAGAAATGGCAGGAGCTCTATCTCCATGAATCTATGGAGTTTCAACTTCTCACCTTTAGATCTCCTAGCTAGTGATGTTCTAATAGTCTTTATTTCCTGCAGAATCGGTCCTGATAGCTCTGTACAGCAATTTTACAGGCAGCTCTCAGCAAGTACAACCACATAAGCTTTAGCTTATGTCCTAATCTGGGTGGTTGTCACTGAGAGAAAGTCTTAGGTATTTTTGAGAGAACCCCTGGGTAACCCTTTAAAATTATGTATTCAAGATCCAGTAACACTTTCACATTCCAAGTATAGATTTTGGCTTAAAGTCAATTGCTATTTTCTAGTACAGTGGAATCAGCTTGCCTTTTGGGTAAAACTAGAAAATTCATTACCTTATAGGAGAATCCAGTGATCAAAGGAGAAATTCTCACAAAGTTGATTAGAGATCTCAAGACTGCTCTTCCCCACACACACAACATTTATTTTGAATCCCTACCAACATCTAATATTTAGGTTGCTCAAATGGGGAAATGTTATTTTAGCTTTCTTAGGTCCATGCCCAACATACAAGAAAACTGTTAAGACTACTATTTTTATATTTTCTCAGTTTCTTTAATTTTTCTTTACTCACTCAGTTCCTCTGGAATCTATTCGTATGTCTGTGCGTGGATGTATGCATGCATGCGTGTGTGCTTCATCCCTTAAAGTCTTACTGGGTCTGGTGTCAATATAATAATGTAAATTAATTGCTTGATTTAGACATTCATCACATCATCATTATTCACACATCCAGTAACTCACACATAAATTACTCACATAACTTTCTGACTAGCTTCCCTATATCCACTGACACTGCTTTCTCCTTCTCTACAGGAGGCCCAAATGATTTTTGTCATATATTAATTTGAATAGCTACTAACAGGAACTTGCATCTACATCCTTCCGTGACTTCCCTTTGCCTGGTATCTGTCAAAGCCTTCGTTAGTTCTTCATTATGTCTGTTCCAGTCATGCCCGTGCTTCCCTGTTTATCACCTTTGCTCAGAATTCTTTTCATTTTTCATGTTGATCCATGACATTCCTCTCCTCACTGAACCTGCAGTGGAACTTCCAGGTTCAACTGTTTCTTCAGCCTCTCTCTTATAAGGGCTGCTCTGTCATGTAAAACATTGCATACATGCTTTTTGTTGTAGTGTCCCTATCTGAGGAATTGGAAAAGTAGAAAAAATATTTTTTCCTTTTCTTCTTAATAAATTCATTATTCAGTCATTGTTTTATAATCTGCATGCTAAACTCTAAGGTCCTTCACCTTAAAAAATATATGCCTCTTATTACCTCATGTTTTCCATTTCAGGGCAAATGGTCAATGAACACAATTACTGGTTAAGCATGAAAATGTTTAAAATTAGATATTTATAAATCAAAAGCAGCTTATTTATTCATAGTATGATAGCAGGTCCCTCGGAATGCTCTATGCAAAAATATATTTATTTACACATTCTCAAAGAACATAATACTGAAACAAGGATCAATTACTTAAATACACAGCTCTACTGGCATTTTATATAATATAATGTGTGTAATTTCTTTATAATTGCTAGACAAATAAATAAATCAAATCCAGATCTTCTGCAAGAGCAGTCAATGCTCTTAACCACTGAACCATCTCTACAGTTCCCATGGTGGAAAGGATGTTTGAAAATATTTTTGCTATGGGCTGGAGATATGGCTCAGTGGTTAACAGCACTGGCTGTTCCTGTAGAAGACTCAGATTCGAATTCCAGTCCCCAGTGGTGTCTAACAACTGTCTGTAAATCCAGTTCTAGGGGATTCAACACCATCTTCTGTCCTCTGTGGGCACTGTATGTCATAGGTGTACTTACACACATGAAGGCATAACACTTATACACCTTAAATAAATTTTTAAAACTTAGAAACTATTGTGGCTATTTCTAAATGATATCTAATCATTCCATAAGAGTGACATTTTAAAAACATTTCAGTAACATACAAGACAGCAAAAAATTTGTTTTTTATCTCCAGATGAATAGATCTCTATGTGACATACAGCAGTTTATTGTCTCAGTTTTGAGATGTAGAGGTAGATCCAAAATTAAGGTGGTTGTGGGTTTGCTTTCCCATGAGCTCTCTCTTGTTTCTTGGCCTGTAGCCTCTTGTTCCCCATCTGACCTTTTCTGTGTGCACACTATTGGTGCTCCTTCTCAGAATAAGAACACCGGTCAAACTAGATGAGTTACTCCCTTATTTAACTCATTATACATTAGAGACCTCTTTTTAAAGTCTTTTTTTACAACTCTACTGTAGGTGTGAAGGTTTAAACACATGGACATGGTAGGAAAAAAAATCAAATATTAAGGAAATATTTTATATGAAATAAAATATGAAATAAAAATTCTTATTTCACAGAATGATACTACGTAGAAACAAGGAAAAGCCATCTGAGTCACAAGAGTGCCATCCGTTACGATGAGTGTGTGTGATTGAGTCTTAGAGTGTTTAGAAGGCCCAGCAGGATTCATTTTTTTGTGGCTGTACAATCATAATGACAAACTTCCTTCATTATTATTATACTCGACTTTCTGTTTATTTATTTAACAAACCCAGAAGATCGATGTTGTAAATAATTATTACTGTTCCTGTGTGCTTACCAACCCCTAGGGCTACACAAACAGTGTGTATGTCATTTTTTCCTCTCCCTCCTGTCACCCTCATCTGACCCTCAGAGCTTTGCCATCCTCCTGGGTATGTGGTCTGAAGGCTGACAAGGTAACAGATGCCAGAGTTACGTTTCATGTTGTGCTAGCCATTCATCTCCTGTAAAGAAAGCCAGCATTTCTAATGGAAATTAAAGATGCATTTTTATGTAAAGATTTCACAGTGTTTTCATGTTTTTAAAAATTAAGTACATTCCTTTATTCACTGCAATTTTCAAATCTCTTGATAACCAGACTATATATCACATCAAAATTTAATGGTGATTTATTTACTTAATGGAATATTACTATTTAGAATAACAGATTTCTATCCTTATACCTATATTTTATTATTCTTTTAGTGTTTTCCCAGTTGAATTTCCAATCCCTACTCCTAGACATCTTAACCTTAATCATGTTCATTTTGCCTCTGTGCTCGGAATACAAATGGCTTATTTTGCAACACGACCTTATAAATAATTTTCCTTTTCCTCTTTCCAGTCAAGTTTCTTATTTTGCAAATGCACTTTCCACTTACAACCTTGATTCCGATTCTACTTCTATATTAACATATATGAACCTGGATCTTCTGTTTTGCCTCTGTAACATCTTCCTTTTTAGCAAGGAAGTTCTTGTAATTTATGAATGATCTTTAGGCCATTGTAATTTGACAGACATGCATCTCTATTCTAATCCCTTAAAATGCTGTTCTCTTTTGGCAGGAAAACTTACTAGTCTATTTTTCTAGGTGTCTGAACTCAAATGTCTTCTCAAAAGCCAGGAAGTTGCTCTGACTTCTGGTTCTATTTTCTTTGGTTTCTAATTCTGTGAGTTTCATAAACCAGAGTTTTTCATTTCTGTCTCTCCCCCTGCTATCATATTCTCTATTTTTTTCCTTTCTTGCAGCTTCCTGCTACTTTGTTTTGCAAGGTTGGTGGGGAGATTCTGAGATGAAATCATAGTTTGAGTATTTTTTTGGAATAGTGCAGATACCAGCCAATATTTGAGAATTTCAATTCAGCACCAAGACAGAGTACAGGAGTTCCCAGCCATTCCCTACACTAGAAAACAGTATATGAAAGAACAAAGTCTTGCATGATACTTGTAAATTTAAGATGAATTGTAGGGAAATTCATAAGAATGAAGATTGTTACACCCAATCAGTTTTAAATAAACAGTATTCCATCGAACAATACCATATAGTACGCAGTTTTGACAATTAGTGCACATGTAGGAAGGATAGGCCTATGCTGTGCCTTCAGTCTTGTTTCTCTCTCTAGACTTTTGCGGTTTCTGCACACGTGATTTAGCTTCTCCTCTCACTCATGTCCTTAGACTTGAAACTGAAAACCTAGAACTAGTGGCTATGTGATTTGGGGTCAATTTCTTTTACTTGACCTTTTAGGTCCTTGAATTTTGTGAGGCCTGTGTGACATGTGATCACCTCAAAGGATAGGAGAAAATAGTCTAAATGATAAATCCATGTGATATTGTGAAGAAAGCTATCAATTTCTGTCAGCTCTTTTGGAAACATTATTGCAGAAGGATTTCATGGATGGCAAAACATATTTCCTAGATTCCTTCTCTAGTTTAAATTCACACTGGAAGTATTTATGATTCTCTTTCAATTTTAATTGCTATAGGTACAGCTAGGACTGGATTGCTGCTGATTTGTGAATTTATGACCTTCCATTTCTGTATGCAAGCATTGCCCAGGTTATAAACTCAGCTGCCAAGACTTTCTGCGTATCTTCCAGACTCGAGCCTGGGCCCCTGGTGTTCCAGGAGCTTGATGGTCCCTCCACATCCTTAGCTGCTCATTACTCACAATGCTTTCCTGCATAATATAGGCACTGCAGCAGAGCTGAAAATGTCCCAGCAAGAACCTCACAAATACAAAAGGACTCATCCACTCAGCTGTGATAGTGCTGTCAGTTTGACATGATCAAACATCACCTTGGAGATGCGGCCCTGAGCATGCTTGTTCTTGATTAGGTTAATTGATGTGAGAGGAACCACTCACTGTTAGTACCACCCATTCTTAGAACGAGGATCCAGGATTTAAGTTTTAAAATTATGTGCACATGTATATGTATCTATGTGAGGGGATGTGTATTTATATGCAGGAGCCTGTAGGGGCCAGAAGAGAGCATCAGATTCCTTAAAGCTGGAGTTAACATGCAGTTTTGAGCTGGCCAGTGTCGATACTGGGAACCAATTTCTGGTCCTTTGAAAAAACAGTAAACACACTTAAGCACTGAGTCATCTCTCCACCTCCAGATTATCTGGTTTATATTAAAAAAGCCAAAGTTGTAAAAGTAAGAGACACATGTAAAGTTGTTTTCCATTCAAGACCTGTTGGTCACTGCTTAACAGCTGCAACTACACTGTATAAAGAGGAACTTTAATGTGAGGTAACAATGTAACACACCGTCCAGCAAATGGACATTGAAACCAAACTATGGAAACTAATTTCCTGAAAACTTGGAATCTTATGACTGTGAAGGCAGCCAGTCACAATTTGAAGTAGGAGCTGAAACGTGTGCTAGGATCACAGAAGACTCTGTATTTAATTGCCTGACTCTTGTTCTTGTCACTCGTGCTGATGTCCTGTTTTCAAAAACATTGTATTTACAGTAAAAAAAAAAAACTGTAATAATTAGATCTTTAATCTGGATTTGAATATCATCCAGTCATTGAAATTGATTTAAAATACTCACTGAGGACAAAAAGATACTTTTTAAACCACTTTCTGATTTAAGAACTGTTCCATAAGCCTGGCGTGGTGGCACACGCCTTTAATCCTAGCACTTGGGAGGCAAAGGCAGGCGGATCTCTGAGTTCGAGGCCAGCCTGGTCTACAGAGCAAGCTCCAAGACAGCTGGGACTAAAGGGAGACCTTGTTTCAAAAATACTCAAAAAATAAATAAATAAATAAATAAATAAATAAATAAATAAACATTTTCCATAAGATAGTACCCATAACTCATAGTGTGTTTAGATAAGACATAGGCCCTGGAGGGGAACCTACTATTATTATTCTGCTAACTGGACATAGTAGTAAAGCCAATCCTAATGTCTTTATACCCAAACATGAGTGGATTTCTCCAGCCTTCATCACAACTGGCCAAGATGAAAAAAAAAAAAAAAAAAAAAAGAGACTGGAATGCTCTGCCATAATTGGAAGAGGGCTTCTGTCTTACACCTGTGCTCTCAAGGTTCAATGACCAAAACAGGACTAGGGATTGTAAAAGCAAGAGGTGGTGAATGATTATATAATGTGTTCTGGACATAATAGGGCAGTTGTACATATGAACTCACTGTGATTCTCTCAGATGCACAAAATAAAAACAATACAAAAAACCACAGTGTGGAGGGAGAGGTGACCATGAAGACCCTCCCCTAGCTTAGGAACTTGTGGGAAATTGATAAGTGGTAGGAGACAACAAGTCAATTTTCTTTCTTTAAAAAAAAAAATCCTAATTCTAATTCTTTGAGAATTTCACACAATATATTTAGACTATATTCACCAACCTCCATCCTCTCTCAGATGCACCCCATTTCCCTACCCCCTTATTTCTTGTCCACGTTGAATTCAGTTTTTGCTGCCCGTATAACTCCTGGGTTGTGGGTTCATCACCTGGAACATGATCAGTGTACCAGTGGCCACACTCTGAAGGGGTTTTTAAAGCTCTAGGCATTTTAAAAATTGAGGAAACAAAGTTGAACGGGAAGGGAGAGTGGTGAATAGCAACAAAATACATTGTACAAAATTCTGAAAGAAATAATAAAAACATAAAAATGTAAAACCAAAGCTGGAGGCTAGTAAGGGAAAACTATTTCTTAATTGTTAAGGAAGTTGAAATGTGTTATGTGTGACAAACTCGCCAATCCCTTCCTGGACTCCACACTTTCCTAGTCTGTTATGGTCATCATATTCTTTGACAAACAATGCAAAATTGAACCCTTTTTCACTCATAGGAAAGATATAAATGAAGCAAAATCCTTATGAAGGCACAAAATAGCACAAAATAGATACAATCATACACACATTTTCTTTGGAATGACACTGAGAGAAAAAGTAAAAGGATTTTTAGAACCATTTCATTTCTCTTGTTCTTCCTCTGCTGAATGGAATACAGCAAATGAAAGCTCAGTTTTCTGATAAGATCATGTTGCACAGTGACATAAATTTGTAAATTAAAAGAAGCATTGTCTGGATCAACATAGATCTCCAAAATACATCAAAGAATACCATGTGTAATATAAGACTTACTTAAGTAGTTTAACATCACGGATCTGTGTTCACCAAAATATAAAATATACATGAACAAAATTATATCTGATTGGATCTGAGACTAGATGATACTCTATGGTTTTCTATTCAGTAAATTTTGAATGAATTTAATGAAATAACCAACAAACATGTTCTTTAGTGCCAGTATGATCAAGGGTGTGTCATGTATGGTGTGACATGATTTGTCACTAGGGTCCTTTTCTGCTAGCCAAGTTCACGCCTGTCCACTGACTCATTTACGCAGAGCCTTCTGAAAGCATCCACTGGTAATGATTTTTCAATCCTGGCTGATTCAGGCCAGATTTGAACTGCTGACCCAGAGGTGCAAGAACCCATATCCGGCCTCTCATGCTTGTGGTTAACATTGTTCTATTGCAAACAGTCTTGATTAAGAAACCATTTAGAAAAGGGGACATAAATTACTCAATGTCTTCAAAAGACTTCCTTAATAAACTGTTTTAGAATGTGCCTGTTTCTTAATTTGCTTCAGCGATTTAATACCGTCATTGATATTCAGAATTATAAAAGAAGGTAAGCTATGACATACAGTAAGAATAAATTGGGCTTAGAATCAACCAGTCCTGCTGTGAAACACTGTTTCTTTAGAATTAAATATTCCTAGAGAATTATGGAAAGGAGTAAATTGTGAAAATTGACATTTCTAGTAGTGAGTCTTCATGTATAATCTAGGTAACGTCTATTTAGTGACTAGCAACCAATTGAACAAGAGAAAAATATCTCACAGATTTTATGTTGACAAAATTAAGATTAAATGCTTCTCACATTAAAGTTCATAAAAAAGACTATGGATAGATAGCTTTTAAAAGATGTATTTATAGCTTCTGCCCACACAGGTTGTGTCTCCTCCACAGAAGATTCTTAGAACTTGGAAAGGGAATACACATTACCAGGGATCAGTGATTAATTAGCTATAACTTTCAAAGCAGGTTGGGCAGCTGAACACATGTTAGAAATGGATTTTATAAATATGCTATTATTCCCATTATGCTAAGTTATAAAATTATTTTCCCACATGTAAATGTCTTTTATTTTCTCACATGTAAATATCAGGTTATTTTCTGACCACTCTTTACAGAGACATTATTACTTGTTTTTGCTCTTTGACCTACTGGGAAGCTCTGCAAACATAATGCCTGCTATATTTCTGCAGTAAAAGATATGCTTCTTCAAATATTCTTTTTTTAAATTTATTTTATTTTATTTTATTTATTTATTTTCTATGTGTATGAATGTACTGTCTGCATGTAGGTCTGTGAGCCCGGGTCGTGCAATGCCACGGAAGTCAGAAGAGGGTGTCGGATTCCCCTGGAACTGGAATTTTCCTGGAATTGGAGTTACAGACAGTTTTCAGCCGCCATGTGGGTGCTGGGGATCGAACCCGGTCCTCTGCAAGAGCAGTCGGTGCTCTTAACTGCTAGGCTATCTCCCAGCCCCCAAATATTCTTATAAAACTGTGTCCATTATGCTGTAGTGTACAAAGGATATCACATTTAAAAAACCTGGTTTAAAAGGAATTCCATATAAGTATTTCTATGTAACTTTCAGGATATCCAAGTACGTAAAACTTGAACAAGCATTAAAATATTACTTTTCTGATTCTAGAGCACCTAAACACAGTTTCTCACTATATCCCAAAACCTGTGTGTGTGTGCGTGTGTGTGTGTGTGTGTGTGTGTGTGTGTGTGTGTGTGGTGTGATGTGGCATGTGAATGAATGGCAGAGGGTGCATCTGGTGGACAACCTCAGGTGTTATTCATCAGGAGTCCTCCATGTTATCTTGGGAGGCAGCATCTCTCCCCGACCTAGAGCTCTCAGGCAGGAGTGAGTGGCTGGCAGCCAGTTCTGGGGAATTACAAGCTCACGTCTGGCCCTTCTTTTTAAAACAAAACTGTAGTTTCTGAGGAATGAACTCAGGTCTTTATGTTTGGAAGGCAAACACTACACTGACAGCTAGCTCTCCAGCCCCCAGTAAAAACTCTTAAGTTTTTTTTGATTTCCGCAAATCCCAAGCCTACACTTCTGTGCCTTAAAGCATGTTTCTTTGTTCTGTGTCCTTCCTCATACTGAGAATCTTAAAATTCATAGATTTTTCTATATTTTTGCCTTTTCTCAGAAGCAAGTAATCTGATGCCAGTTTTCAAAAACAAGGCGAACAAAACAGCAAGAAAATACATCAAGGAGTTTTCTTTGCCCCTTTTCAAAAAGTGAGAATGTGGGGGCTGGAGAGATAGCCTAGCGGTTAAGAGCACCGACTGCTCTTGCAGAGGACCCGGGTTCGATTCCCAGCACCCACATGGTGGCTAAGAACCATCTGTAACTCTAGTTGCAGGGGAGTCTGAGACCCTCTTCTGACCTCTGTGGCATTGCATGACATGGGTGCAGAAACCCACATGCAGACAGTATATTCATACACATACAAAAATAAATAAAATTAAAAATAAGAAAACTTTAGGAAGACTCAAATTATACTGAATAAATCATAATCCCTTAAACAGACAATTACTTTGTATATGAAATATACTAAGCACCTTATCAGGTGAAGTTTATTTTTTCCAGAAAACAACCCTATCAAGTGGATAATATATTACTTCAAGCTTTATAGATGATGAAATTAGGATAAAATATTTGTAGCTCCTAACATTTTAAATTTAATGTTTTATTTATGTATTTGGTTTTTGTTTCTTATTTGTTTATTTGCTTTTGAGATAGGATCTCCCTATAGCCCCAGCTGGACTCCAGCTTGCCATGTAGCCTGGCTAGCCTCAGTCTCACAGAGATCTACCTGCCTCTGCCTCTGGAGTGCTGGAACTAAAGGTCCACAGAAACACACCTAAGTAACAAGTTATTTTTCTGAGCATTTTGCCTGCATGCATGTATGTTCACTGTGTAGTTGCCTGGCGCCAGACAGAAGAGGGTGTCAGATTCCCTGGAACTGGACTTTCAGACACTTGTGAGCTGCTACATGAGTCCTGAGGACCAAACATGGGTCATCTGCAAGAGTAGCAAGTTATTTTAAATGAGGAGCAATCTCTCCATCTCTAGAACCTAATCATTTTTAAATTTTATTATTTTTATTTTATATGTATGAGTGTATTGCCTCTAATGTATGCAGTGCACCTATGTCCTGCAATGCCCAAAGAGATCAGAAATGTGTGTCAAATTCCCTGAAACTAAAGTTACAGATGGTTGTTAGCCACCATGTAGGTGCTGGGGTTCAAACCAGAGTCCCCTACAAGAGCTGCCAGAACCTAGCATTTTTTAGCACTCACTGTTCTTTACTTTCTTGCTTTCTACAGAAAGGATTCTGTACTATCTCCCAATATTAAATATGCTTTCTAGATCTCTTGCAGCAGGGGTTCAATTCATGAAGCTACCATGAAACCTTCCGGCCTCCCCATTATCAATTTCTCCCTTAATTTGGGTGAATGTACCACATTCATCCTGCTGCTGTGATGCAGATCCTATTCAAGAGCCTTGTCAAAAGAATAAAATCCCTTCCCATTCTAAAATGCTGAGATTCGTGTTTCATAATGAATATGGTCTATCTGAACATGTTCAGGAAGAGACTGGAAGGAAGCAGAGCTCATGCAATAAGTCAGGCAGCTTTAAACTGGTGTATAGGGGAAACGATGGTTCAGTGATCATTAATGAGGAGGGAAAATGCATTGGGCATGAATGTCAGAGTGTAACACTTGGTAGGCAGGAGGAATTTTAGTAATGTCAACACAATTCCCTGCCTCAAGCTATGGTATTTGACAATAGTTCCAACTAAATCGTAGCTAAATTATAGTGAAGGACTGGCATTGCTGCCACCGTAAACCTGACCCCACAGGCAACATGCTGACTGAGTCTTTGCTAAAAGAATACTTGATTTTGTAGAAAGCAGTGCAGGTCAGGCTGCGTTGTGAAGTGGCAGTAAGGCTGAGCCAGGCTGATGAAATGACAGCAAGTATAGACAAGAATAAAATGAGACAATAGAATCCACTAGGACTTTACCAAAATGTCAGTATTCCACATTAATGACTTATGTTTGAGAAAACACATCTTAAAGAAGAACCAACAGCATAAAAGAAAGGCTATTTGCTTCCTTCCTTAGTCTCCCAGAATAGCTGGAAATGAATCAATAAAAACAGGCTGACTTCAAAGGGAATTACAAGTGATATTAAAACTGATTTTCCCCCAGTATTCCTCTCAGTTTGTTGAAACATTTGACTTTTCTTCATCTCTTCCCCACCTGGTAGCTGAGATACTATTTCAGTACAGTGGGCTGGCTGGACACTGAGCCTAGAGGATCCACTTACCTCAGCTCCTCAAGTGCCCAAGAACTGGGATTACATGGGTTCGCCACCACATCCAACTGATGCTGCTGTTTCTTGTTCTTCTTCTTCTTCCTCCTCCTCCTCCTCCTCCTCCTCCTCCTCCTCTTCCTCCTCCTCTTCCCCCTCATCCTCCTCTTCCTCTTCCTCTTCCTACTACTACTCCTTCTATTATTGTGGGGTCTAGAGAACAAACTCAGGTCCTTGTGCTTGCAAGGCCAGCACTTTATTGACTGAGCTATCTTTCTACTCCCCAAATATCTTTTAACCAAAAATATAATGACACGAAAGATAATCACTTTCCTTCATAACTTCTACACTTCTCCTGACAATGACAATGATTTTTGCCAAACTTATTATATTTCCACGAAATATAAATAAAGAACAGAGGAAACATGTTTAGATTTGTTTTAGTTTTAGATAGAGTGACCCAAACCATTAATGCTATTTACACACCTTTAATTTGGTAATCAAGATTGCAGCACCCTGTCCTCTGGCAATGTATTGCTGAAAAGCACTTTAATGATAAAACAGAAGAACAAAGACAAGTTACTCTTGTCAGTGTCAGAAAGTAAATAGCGCTAATCTGTCTTCATTATTGCGGCAATACCAGTGGGGGAGCATGTGTGATATCTTTCCCATTATACAAAGCCTAAGCACCATGCAGAAACCTAAAAGCAGAATTATTTTTGATCAACAAAAATGAGGCAACATTTCACTCTGAAAATTGCCCTCTGATGATTTTTATATCTCTGTAATCCAGGGCCTAAGGCTGGAGAGATGGCTCAGCCAAGTGAAGAGTTTGCCCTTCAAGCAGGAGGACCTGAGTTTGGATCCCCAGCATCCTTTGTAAAGATGGCTGGGGCAGCATGCACCCATTATTCCAGTGCTGACAGAGACTGGAGTAATTCTGAGACTTGGTAGCTAAGCATTGTAGCCTGATCAGCACTCTCAATTCTCTGTAAGAAATCCTGACTCTTAGAGAGTGATCAAAAATGACACGTCACTAACCTTTGGCCTCCACATGTGTACACACACCTGTGCACAGTTCACTTGCACATAAACACAACCCCCTCCTACACAAATGCTAAGACCTTTCATTTCCTCTATTGACAATATACTAAAGATTGTTAGGTGTGAATACTTAGCGACTCCCACCTTCTTAGTCCAACAAAGTTAAAAATAGTAAAATATCTCAATCAACAGTTTCTTTTTCTCTCTTGACATCTATTTAAGGGGATAAGAATGAAATTAATTGAAAAATGCCATCCTTTTGACTTGACACAACTAATGTAATCACCAAGTCACATCAACTGTAGTTACCTACACTGAGTGACAACAATAGTCAAGGAAGGGGGAGGGGCGTGCTGAGACCACTGGGAGAAGAGGCCACACAGAGTCCGGGTTCCAGTTCGTCAAATTAAGCTTGGGATGGACAGGACGGTACCTAGGTTGGTTGGAGGGAAAGCACCAACTCAGGGGTAGGTTATGCAGATACCATATCCTAGGAAATTTATTTTGAAATATTCCATTCAGAAAATAAATATATTTGAGACATTCCATTTAGTTCCTGCCTGCTGCAGAATCACAAAAGCTAAGATGAACAGTGGATGAGCTGCAGGCAATTGTAAGGTAGATAGTAAACAGGCAAGACAGAGAGGAGAGGGGATTTCAAAGGTCCAGATAACCAATGGGCTCTTCCTGTGAAAAAAAATCTCAGTTGTTAGCCTCACCATCCCGTCTCCTGCTTGCTCTTTCTGTGTTTCTATGTTGGCGAGCAGACTTACCTCTACCATTTCATGTGATGACATGTTACTTCAAAACACATTGAATATTTAAGCTGAAGGATCTTGAAAAACAAAACAAAACCCAACCCCAGGAACAAGAAAGTTCATACTTAGATATAGGTCCTTAAAGCAAGTTAATAAACCATAGTCAGGATTTTCTGATCCTCATGTAAAGTCATAAAACCAAGAAAGGAGTTTTAGAACACCCTCATGTGAGAGGTAATCTCCCTACCACAGAACAAAGGAACAACTTTCTCTTTCTAGATGAATTATCAGCCGGAGAAAAATATGAAAACAGGCCTTGCTGAATTTCTCCCTGTTCATTATCATCCATGGCTAATAAGCTTCTGTGTTAACAAACACGAAGAGATGAGAAAGGAAAAAGAAATCAAGTGTAAACTGCTAATTAAAATTCTGAACTTGGGCCTGGGCCTCCTCTTTATTACATTTGAAAGGTTATATCAGACTAATATTTTGCTGAAATTAGATAAAATTGGGCAATGCATTAGCAAGGGTCAAGCTATGTATACACATAATTCCATACTGGTCAACAAGTTCAGCATTTAAACACAAAAATATAAAATGTATGGTTGTCCAAGAAGCTACCGTGCCAGAGCTGGATGTTCTCGCTGGCTCTGATCATGAAATCCTGTGACTGAGTGAACTATCTTCCTTTGTTTATCAACTTTTCTCTCTGAAGAACTTTGACTGCATGGATGGAGCACTGTTTCCCCTGCAGGATGTTGGGTAAACACTGAAATCAGACTCAGCAGTGTTCCTTTTCTTTCTGAGTGCCCACAAGCACCATTATGTCAAGTCAAGCAAGTAGGACACGATTGAACAGCCTGTAATTTTCTTTCATATCAATCACATTGCAGACATGACGACTTGAGGCTACACCCTGGTCACCTTGATCAGGCACAGGCACATCCCAGGTTCCTGCTCTCAGCCCATTAATAAATCATTTCTTAGGGTATGGGCCTCTGGCTTGAGCTCCTCTGGCCCCTTTTAAGAAATTGCTTGATTTTTTTTCTCTCTCTCTTTGAGTCCCACAGTGAGACTTTACTCAATTCTTAGGCTTAGGCTTCCTTATAATAACTAAAAAAATCTCAAGTACAGCTTTAGGGAAATCTTACCTCAACATTTAAACTTATTTTATCTTTGAATAATTTAAACACTTCTTAGGGAAAATTCAATGTTATGAATCTGCTTGCCTATATGTGATATATATATATATATATATATATATATATATGAGGAAAATGAGTCAAAAGAATAGCATACAATGGATGCTTAGCTGGACAATCTAACAATTCTTCTGATCTTCCATTTCTAAAAACATTTCATTCACTTTAGGGAAAATGTTTAATTATGAAAATGAATGTTTGCAGAACTGTCAACTTTAGCTACTTTACTTTCATACTACTTTGGAAGAAAGCACTTCAAAAATACAGCCACCTAAAATGGTGCTTTCTTTATCACTTATCTTTTGTGATTGGCTAGGTTCAACTGCAGAGTTCCTTTCTCTACCTGGTGCTGGTTAGAGTTATTCACATGGGTATCTTCAGATGGGCATGAGTTAGCCCAGCAAGGGCTGGATGACCAGGAATTCCATGTTCCTGTGCCCAGCAGGTGGTGCTGGCTCTCAGCTGGGCTTTTTATTCTCCTCCATGTGGCTTATCTCCCTTTAATAGTCCAAGCTTGCTTTCTCACAGCAAGGCAGCTGGCTTTCCTAACAAACCAGAAGCTAGTAATCCCCTGAGAGCCTAAATTCACCCTTGGTTCAGTATCACTTCTCCAAGTGCCTGTGTCAAAGTAAATTCCAGGGAGGGAAATACTCTGCACTGTCCACTGAGCAAGCAGGTATATCTACACAGACGTGGGTAAGACATTTGACATCTGTCTTAATATATAATCTGCCCCCTCATATGGCGCCTAATTCTGACACGAAGTCATTTGATGTACAACTGTACATATTGAAATGGAGAAGTAAAAAGCACCAATAGGTCACAAGCTTTCTCTCAGTAACCCTGACATAAATCGTTTAATAAAAGCCACCCCAAAATGATCTCTCAAATTCCAAGTAAACTTATCATCAAGTCTGTGTGATCTAGAAGACATAGTCACCAGGTTTGTTTGGTATTTTAGATATTTTCCCAACTTCCCCTTTCTTAAAGTCTATTCTAGAAGAAGGTAGTTTTGGTCCAAAATAAAAAAAAAGCAGGAAAATGTGTATCTTATTTCCTTTCATAGGAAAAATATATATCAAGAATGTTTAATCAAATATATCGGAAACAAACTGAATTGAATCTATATGGGTCTAACTCTTCTAATCAAAACCACCAAAGTACATTGTCATCATGTTAAATTACAGCATGTTAAATTAGCTTCACTAACATCTTATGTGAAAAGCCAAGGAAAGAAGTCTTAGTTCTGATATAAACTTAAAAGAAATATTTAGTATCTCAAAGTAAAACTCACTAAAAAATAAAACTTATGAAGTTGTTTACTTTTCTCCAATATTATATTATGTGCAAGGAATGTTTTCTTCTTTTCTGCTGGGATGTCTAAAAAGGCTGGATCACTCAGCCTAACAAATTCTGAAGATAAACTATCAAGGGAAAGCTAGTAAATTCCCATGTCTCCGAATGACAAAACAAGCTGAGGCAATGTGGAAGAAAGTGTTATCAGGAAGTTTCAAGTGCTGATGTGACCAAGCACAGGGGAAAGATGACTCATGTATTTGATCACACCCCTTTCTTTGTTACAGTGCATCTACTTCCTGTTCAAGTGAATAACCATGGAATTTTAGACTCATCATGCAGACTAAGTGCTTAGAAGACATGAGGTTTATAATTAGACTTTCAAAATAAGGATCAACCTGTTCAATGCCCTTAAGTGCAATTTGTATGGTAGGGTATGTATGTGGGCTGTGTGTATTGATGTTCTGTTTCTCCACATAAAGTATATATAAATAATATGCCAGTAAGTAATCATGATAAAGGGGAGATTATGTCTCTTCAAAGCCATGGACATCTATTAAGGGTACTCAAAAATAATTATAGGATTTTTTAGATTCCAAATATAATAAAGCACACATCATAAATTTATCTCAGAATGGAAGTGAATATATTTTTATTAAAAATAGAAAAAAATGTTAATTGAAGTAAGCATAATAATGCTTCCTGCCTTGATGTATTCATGCCTTAATTCCTAGGACCAGGATACTTCTAGAATGAAGTCCTATGATCTATTTTCAGGAAAGAGAGAACACAAATTTTAGCTATTTTGTTGTGAGTTATTCTAGTTTCTAACACCTGCTTCAGGGAAGAAATTCTAGCTTCCATGACTCATTTAGAGAAGGGAATAAGGAGGAGGGGGATGGAAGGGGGTCCTAAAGAACTGCTGGCTTCCAGTGCTGTTTGGGTCCTCTTCAATTCATTGTACCTACCAGACACTCTGTTTGACCTATCATATTGTGAGCACTAACATGTACACAGAATGAACAAACCTCTAACCCCTCCTAGCCCTTGGCCACCATGATCTCTGTTTCCCGGTTCTTTTCACAATATCCCCTTCCTCCAAATTCTTTCCTAAAACTGAAAACTAATATTTCTTTTGGCTGTATTGTCTAAACTCTTTAGTAGACAAATATGTATTTAGAAACTTTTCATAGACAATGAATTTCAGTAGAAATCAAGTTTGCCATCAGAGTCCGGAGCAAATGGAAGAAAAGGTTGTTTGTGTTGGGTGCACTCTGCACACCCTTCCTCCTGGATCTGTAGGCACTGCCTGTTAAAACTCCAAACGCTTTAGTCCCCTTCTCCGACTTTTACCACTATTTTCTCTGAAGATCCAACATCCCTCTCCCAGCAACAAAACTGCTTATTAGTTCCCTTGTTCCTGCAATTGATATCATTTAAAAGAAAATAATGTGGATTCATTCGAATTAAAGAATGACTGACTGATAGGCTCAAATACCCCTATAATTATTTTTATTTTAAAACAAGAAGGTTATTAACCTAAATTGCACTCATTAGAGAAGCAGCTGGCATATGGGACCAAGTTTCCTAAGCTCTGTCTGGATAAGAGAAACTGACCTTGTCACTTACTCAGACCCAAGTGCCTTTCTACCATCGGAATTGAAAAAGTTAACTTGTAACTTCCAAAAGCATTTTCATTTATGATTTCTATTTCCATAGGAAATGAACAGCTTTGACTTAAAATACCTCCCTATTATGCCTGTGTAGAACATATGCACAAATAGTGAGGCCAAGCCAATTCTGCAAATTTGCTTTGAACAAAACAATGGCAACACTAATGTAAATAAAATAATCAAGGTTTTAATAATTCCTCCATCCCAGCCTCCCCTGCCCCCAGCTTTGGGAATTAAATTTCCCAAGAGTTTTTCAGTTTTGCTACATTGAGAAGAGGCAAAGAAAGATTTATGAGGGGCATAATATTTCATCATTATGTTCTTTTTATTTTGTAAAGACAAATTCTACTACAGCCAGAACCATTTGACAGTATGAAAGAGCAGGCAGCTGCAGGGACACGGGTCTTCACAGAAGTCCCACACCTGCCTGTTAAACGAGTGGTCCAGGCAGGAAGCTTGGGCCTTTCAATATAATCTGTGATTTGCCTTTGAAATTTGACTTGCCACTGTGTCCTAAGTAAAATGAGGCAGTAATTAAGGCAGGCATACTTCCTTCAAGACCAGTAAGCTTTAAAGGCACACACTATTCTCTCCACTTTAATTGGCTGCATTAGCCATCCATCTAGCATATGTGATAAAAGGTTACCAAGTGAAGAAAACCTGCCACAGAGTCCAGTTATAGCCCAGGAGATGACTGTCACACTTAGTTTTGAATGTAATTCAAAGTGGAAAATTATTACTAAAAAAGCTTGTGACGTGATGGGGAAAGTTTATTTTAAAATGCTCTCATGCAATTTGGGGTGGTACTGGAATTTCTGAGTGGGATGGTAGAATATCTCTACAGAATTGGAAATGACTTGCATTAGGGAAAACCGGGACAAAAATAAAGTCAGTTAAGAAGTGGGGATAATCACCAGGCATGTTGGTGCACGCCTTTACTCCTAGCACTTGGGAGGCAGAGACAGGCAGATCTCTGTGAGTTCAAGGCTAGCCTGGTCTACAGAGTAAGTTCCAGGCCAGCTGGGGCTACAGGGAGACCCTGTCTCAAAAAGACAAAAAAAAAAAAAAAAAAAAAAAAAAAAAAAAAAAAAAAAAGTGGGGATAAAAGGGAGTTCAGTGTTTCTATAATCCATTATTTCCCCACCAAGACTGTTGAGAAGAGTTCCAGGAAGGGGGGGGAGGGGGCAGAAGTAGGGGTAGTGAGTATGATTACACTTGATTATATAGACTTATGAAACTTTCAAACAATAAAAAAATTAAAACATACTATTAAATAGCTGAGAAAACTTTTAAGATTATATATACATACATACATATACACATATATTCTGATAGGTAATTTAGGGGTCTATGAGATTTAAATTTAATCTGAAAAATCTGAATGGCAGAAACTTCTTATTATGTGGCTAATTTTTACAGATTAGTTCTAAAACTTACAACTTCATTGTGCTTGAAATAAAACAACTGAACCTTAACTTTGCAAAGGTTTCCAATATGGGTTGCAGATTCCTCAAACACCCTTTGGACAATACCCCATGGCATAACTTCATGCAATGTATTTTAATGCCAGTGTTTTATGCAATTTCTTAAGATGTTATTTACATTAAGGAAACATTAACATAGCCAAAATCTCAGTCCAATTCTTATTACAGTCAACATCCTGATCTAGTTCTCTGTTGAGCAAGATTTAAAATTATCCATTCATTTCAACATTTAAAATTAGAAGATATTTATGTTAGATGATGGATACCTGATATCACCATGTGGAAACAAATGGAAAATCAAAACAGGAAAACAGAAGCACTCTATTTTTGTATAAAAATATTTCATGGATTTAAGCCTATAACTTCCTTTCTGACAGGCTAACTCTGTCATGTCACAGCAAGCTAAAAACTCAGTTATGTTGGTTAACATGGGGTCTTTTATAGCATACTTTTAGTAGAATGCAGCAAGAACACCTCCAATTTGCAATGAATGCCTCAGATGCTGTGGGTGTGCAAGGAGCTGCTGCCTTTCGTGTTGATAGGATGCTCCATTACCGGCCTTATCTGTGTGCCCCGGTGTCTCTCATCAAACTGTTTCTCTCCTGGGCTCCAGCAAGGCTTCCACCATTCTGCTGACTCTCATGCTCAGCAGATCTTACCCAGGTGAACTTTATTTAGTCTTTTCTTTGCTCACCATGATCTGGATCTGTTTGAGTATTTCAATTCATTGCAACTGTAGTAAGTAATGTAACACCTGAAGGAAATAATAATCATCTACTTATGAAACTGCAAGTAACTACTGCCTTAATTCCAAATGCAGACTTTGCTCGTGGGCCATTATTTTAAACCTATTGATGGCACAATGAAGGCTCCACCGTTGATCTGACTTCCTGCAGTTAGATGTGCTAACAGTTTGCACTTTCTTTGTAACCCAGCAATTCACAGAGAGATTTTGTTTAAAGAGCAGAATTCCATACTAAGTTTTATCTCTGCTTTACTAATTACCTCAAAGACATGTAAGCTTTACTGCTAAATGTGGAGCAGTTTATACCGAGTCATCCTTTCAAAGTTTTTCAAAGCTTGTTCAATACTTCGAACTCATTTGATCTTCAAAGCAACTCTATTCCCACTTCATATGTGAAGAGTGAAATTCAGTGAAGAAATAAGACTTGTCTACAGTTACAAAGTTAGAAAGAGTGAGTCCGTAGGAGAGCACAGAGCTCTGTCTTGGTGTAAAGCTTTATCTTGCCTTTCTTTTTGTCCTAATGTGACTTTAGTCATCTTCAGAGATAGTTACATTTATCTGGCCCTCACATTACCTTTTAATTTTATGCACATCTTCCTCAGGCCCCGTTAAGGTTTCTCTCCAGAATGCAGTGGTTGCCTGCTTCATTGCACACAGACTTCTGAGCCCAATTATAGCCTAGAAACTTAAGAGTTTCCAAGAGCTCCCCACATCCATTTAATACAGGTCCACAAGAAGTGAAATGGAAACAGATTTCCATTCTTCATTGTCTTGTTCAGAATCAGGTCTGCCAGTGTGTTCTGGGTGCCTACTATGCACCACACATCGGGATATATGTTTGTTTGTTTGGCATCAGACATAATCCATATTAAATTCTGCTGGCCTCGGTTCCTTTCAGACCTAGCTTGGATTTTTGCTATTTTCTTCAGAAAGAGAAACTTGACTTCTAGCAATTTTCTTGAAAACTTAAGTTTAGCAATGTTGAAAGCTTTATAAATCCAATTAATACAGTTCAGGTGTTTCGATGTTATCTGTTTATTCTTCTCTTATCTAGAAGGCTGCAGAGATCAGGAGTACCAGAGCACAGGGGTCCGGAAGCACACAGCCTGTCAAAGTAGCATGGTTGATGTTGCAGTCTTCACTCAGAAAAAGCCACCTCCTTTCTTCACTAACACCAATACAGGAATCTTGGGCCCTGCAGTTCATTTTGTCCAGTTTCTCTGGAAAATCTGGATGGAATGTATGTGTGTATGCGTTTGTATGTTAAATGAAAATAATAAGTACTTTTAAGGATTATTATAGATTATAATTGTGCTTTAAGAAGATGAATAGCATGTTGGATGATAAATTGGAAGAACAGAAACAAAAGTATGTTAGGGTATTATTATGAAGATTAAAGAAGAGAGTACGGCTTGGAAGGTATTAAAATAGTAGAAAACTGAACAGCCAAAACATTCAGTAAAGACTTTAGATACTGATAGGAGAGTAAATAAAGAGTGGTGTTTTGAAGATTTTTATCTGAGAATATAATGGAAAATTATTATCCTTAATAACACTATGAAAGAAAGAATACATATTTAATACATATTTAAAAATTGATTAGGGTCCATGTAAAACTCTATTTGGGTTGATGGTGGTAGAGAACTGGTGCTTAAGAACAGTCAGTGGTGGCAATCTGAGATTTAATGTTTTGATCAGAAAAAAAAAATGACACAGGCATAAAGAATGATTTTTTTTAAGTATATGAGGGTCTACAGAAGTGAGTTCCAGGACAGCTGGGGCTAAAGGGAGACCCTGTCTCAAAAAGACCAAAAATAAAAAAGTATATGAGGTAAAAATTAAAGGCAGAAGAAACATAGAGATAAAAGTTGGAAGGGAGGTAGATGCCTGGGATGTCCTCACTGGGAGAGCACACACTTAGTGTGCCCAAAGCCCAGATGCTTGATTCCCAGCTCCATAAGTGGAAAGAAAGAAACAAAAGAGAGGGAAGGACAGGTGAAATGCTTCACTGAGGAAGCATTCTGCTGGGTAAGAGAGCAGGAAAAGCCTGCTGGTGAAAGAAGCTAAGAGACATTGTCTATTTAAAAAAATAACTTAAGCTGCCAAATTCAATTAAGGATAGTCACTAGAAAACAGGCTTTGGGCTTATTTTAAAGGTTTTCCCAGGCAACTTAAATAGAGTAGCTTATTTAGAGGAATGGTAACAGAAGGCAGATTGCACAGCACATGGGGGAAAAGACAGTAGACAAAGAAATAGAGCAGCTCACAGGAAACATTTCAGCAAACTCAAAGCAGCAAAGTAATAGATGCTCATAGCAGTGAAAGAATATAAGCTTACTGGGTAAATAAAGCTCACTGTAATTATCAATCCATCTGATTAGACTTTGATTTGACATTTCTTTTTTTTTTTTTTTTTTTTTTTTTTTTTTTTTTTTTTATTTTTATGTGTATGAATGTATTGTCTGCATGCAGGTCTGCGCACCCGTGTCATGCGATGCCGCGGAGGTCAGAAGACGGTCTCGGATTCCCCTGGAACTGGAGTTCTCCTGGAACCGGAGTCACAGACGGTTCTCAGCCGCCATGTGGGTGCTGGGGATCGAACCCGGGTCCTCTGCAAGAGCGGTCGTCGCTCTTAACCGCTAGGCCATCCCTCCAGCCCCTGATTTGACATTTCTATGAACACTATGAATCACTACAAGATATGCTCATGAAAAATTTTCCACTGTACAGAAGAAAACTGATATAAATTTACAAACTTTGAAGATTGGACTTAATATTCAGGGCCAGAAAGAATTAGAGTTAAACTAAAATCATTACAAATATTATTTTCACAATGCTTTAGAAAATAAAAACTATTAAAATTCTGACAGTGTGACATGAAAGAAGGTAAAGTGTCTGTCAAAGTAATAGCAGGTACTCTGTGAAATAAGCTAAATGGTAAATAGTCCTATAGAAAGAGCTCAGTGCCTAGCCGCAAGGCATTCCAATTTCTGGCCTTAATTTACTCAGTGTGAAATGTTGCGATGCTACCAATGTTAGTTAAAAAAAATAATTCTTCATTTGTACCTTAAAATAAATTTTCTTTAGAAAACAAAAGAGGTTTATAGAGATTTTATAAACACATACATATAAATGCATAGGTATTAATTTTATATTTGCCCAACTAAATTTTTTGCTTCTTTTCAAAATAGTAAGTTTCACTCTGTACATACACTCCACAAAGAGAGGAAACTCATTTCAGGTATTAAGTGTGGACTCATAACAGATTTCCTTAATTAAATAATGAAAATTTTAATTGCTCGTGATTACTTTTCATTCTTTTTAGTTATCAAAAAGGAGACTAGTGATTGATGTGTTGCTTTAGCTTTTTGGCTTGTTTGTTTTGGATGTATATTTTTTCACTGTATAAAATATGTAAATCTAACAACAGCAACCACGTGATGGCTAACTCCAGTTTCAGGGGAATATGACAATATGACGCCCCCTGCTGACCTCCACAGGCATTCCACAACACAGCTGCACTTACATACATGTGAACAATATACTCATACAGACACAATTTAAAAAATATTAAAATATTTAAAATAGGTAAATCTTAAGTGGGGGATGTGCTGGATGGCTTTAATGTCAACTTGACACACCTGGGTTGAGGGAGCCTCAACTGGGGAATTTCCTCCATTGGACTAGCCTATGGCCAGGTCTGTGGAGTATTTTCTTGATTGGTAAGTGATGTGGGAGGGCCCAGTCCACTGTGGGTGGTGCCACTCCTGGCAGGTGGTTGTGTATGGTATAAGAAAGCAGGCTGACATGGGCCAGGGGAGAAAGCCAGTAAGCAGCATTCCTCCATGATCTGTGCTTCAGCTCCTGCCTCCAGGTTCCTGCCCTGAGTTCCTACCCCGGGCTCCCTCGGTGATGAACTGTGACCCGGGAGATATAAACTAAATAAACTTTTTTCTCAAGTTGGTACTGGTCAGTGTTTTGTCACAGCAATTGAAAGACAAACTAGAACAATGGATTTTAATAAATTATATGTATTAATCTATCACTCAATCAAGATAAAATATTTCCATCAATCCTAAAGCCCTGTGTGGTGGCACACCTTTAATCCCAGCGCTATCAAGACAGAATCAGGGGGATTTGTGTGAGATGAAGTCCAGCCTGCTCTATATAGCAAGTTCCAGGACAGCTTGGACTACAGGGAGATCCTGTCTCAAAAACAAAACAACCTCCCCCAAAACCACACTCCACCCCCCAAAAGCAAAACAAAACAAAATAAAAAAGGAAGAAAAAAATCCATTTCTCTTAATGCATTCTATTATTCCCCCACGTTCCCAGACATGCTAATGTGTAAAGCTCCAGCTCGTTTCTTCTCCTTGCTAAACAATCTGACCTTGCATGAATATTTTCAGCTATGCTTCAATGTCTAGAAATTTAGCATGCTTTTAGTTTTGGATTATATTGAACAGAGATGCTGTGAGGATTCTTGGTACAGTCTTTTTATAGACACATGGCTTCACTTTTCTCAAGTAAATATCAGAGACAAGTGCTTGATCATATAGAAAGGGTATTTTAACTGTTAGAGAAATTGCAAGAACAATTTCCAGAGCGGTTCCACCATTTTACACACTCTCAGTAGTAATGTGTGTAAGAACAGGATTTTCCTGATTAGATAAAAATGGTACCCTGAGGGATGGAGAACCAATGGTCTGTCAGTAAATCAGATGGAACTCTGACTCTACCCTTACCCCCACCCCCACTACTGACCTAAGTTCATTTCCTTGAAGTTGAGATGTACAATGACCTTCTCATGAGGGAAAAATGGGACCAATCTGTCCAGTGTAAGGATGTTTTGTAGGAAAGTCTTTAAAACTGGAATATAATCCAATCTGATTTTAATTATTCATTGTAGTAGCCTGTACACCGAGAATTATGCAGTGTGACTGTGCAGAGCTTGTCCCTCCTCAACATAACCTTCCCTAGGCTGTCGACCATACAAGCAGCTGAGTTGCAGACCTGGGCCAATCACAAGGTGACAGGATGACTGCACTAAGAGGAGAGCATGTATATCAAATGGGAACAAAAAAGAGAGAGAAAAACCTATTCAAAGAACTGACCAAAACAGTAAACCTGTGCACCGAAAAGGTCATAAAAGACTGAGAAAGAGATGCAAGATAGGACTTGTGTATGACAGAATCCATGAGCTCTGACGGGAGGAGGGGGCATGAGGGGTGGGCATGGATAGGGGAATGAGTCTAAATTTAATTAAGAAATGTATGAAATGTGCTCAATAATTATTTTTTAAAAAATTAAATAAATAAATAAATCTTAAAAAAAAAGAGGAGAGCAGAATGTGAACAGTACATAGACCCTAACCTTGCCCCCAATAAACGAGTCCATGGCAGCTCACCTCTGCCTACATTCACCCGACTCCCAAGGTCTGCACCTCTCGCCCCCTTCCATTCATGGTCGAACCAGGAAATTCCCCAGCAGATCCAGGGGATTGACAAAATCTGGCACCCAACGTGGTTTTTCGATCCCCTTGTGCTGGTGAGGCACCCCCTTCCTTCATCAGTGAGTAGGCCCCCTTTTGTGTTCTTTATTCTTTCAGCCACACTGCGGTGAGGGTCCCCCCAACCCCTCTCCTCCCTTACCATTTCCTGCCCTCATGGATTATATTCCTCCCCACATTCGGGAGCCACAGACAGCTGCCCTAAAGGCTCTCCTCTAGACTCATGGCCTTAAAGTGAAATCCCGGGACTTGGATTCATTTGGGAGGAGGCAATTTGCATTGCCCCTCCTCACCATAACTGCAAGCCTTAAGGGTTTCTTGGTGGAAGAGGTTCTGCGAAAGCATAACTCAGCCTGCCACAAGAACACCAAGAAGTTGGCCCTGTCCTGTGTCCCAGACTTTCACTCAGACAAGAAAGGTACCCCCCATCCCAATGCCTCCTTTCAGCTGCTCCTGCTAGGGATACTCATTCACCACACCCCACCCCACCCACCCCACCACCCCCCTCCCCCCCCCGCCACACCAATATACCCTTGGATGAGGGCTCAGGAAGCTCTCTCCCACTGGAGGGAATAGAGACATCTCATTCAGCTGCCTGTTTCTTTTGGGTAAGAAAGAAGTCAACTATTTTTTCTTTTTCTTTTTCTTTTTACTTTCACTTGACTTTCTGGTCTGGGGCACTCAGTTAGGAGAAACTGGACTCAGTATTGTTCCTCGAGTGCAGAGATGGAGGACACCCCAACTCTCCACTGGTAGAGTGCGAACATGGGGTTCAGCTCAGGAATTTGGAAACTGGGCAAGGGGTCCGGATTTTTGGTTCCAAGATCTACAGGGCGTCAGCTACATGTGCGCAGTGTTTCCTCTCTCCATGTCTGACTATGTCTTGTGTTTATGGTAACTGTTCTCCCATGTGTCTAAGCATGTATCTAAGTTGTTGTGTGTGTTTGTAATTTGGTCATTATAATTGTCTCATGTAACAAAGTGGCCACTTCAAGTTTCTATCCTTTATGTGCATAGAATCATTCATTTTGGCATGCCAGACTAGATAAGCAAGTGTAACTTTAAAGTATGGATATTTAAAAATGCATTTAAAGGCCTAAAATTTGGATACTGTAGACATCTCTAAATTTATTGTCTCTGAGTATATCAAATGCTTCACAAGTAATTTTTTATAGGAATTAGCCTCTGAGTTGACTTTTTAAGGATCCTATTTTCTAAGATGACATTTTGGGTTGTGTCTGCTTTCAAAAGGATTGTTTGTGTGAGGTAACTTGCTTGCTTTGGAATTATCTACTTTTTTTTGAAACCTCTGTGGGCCAGATTCTCTGGGTAGATATATCCCTCATTTAACATACTAACTCACCTTCAGGGCTGGGAATGAATTCTTGGACTGGCTTTTGTTCCCGGTGGGACTGGATGTGGTGGCACACACCTTTAATCCCAGTTCTTGGGAGGCAGAAGCAGGCAGTTCTTTGTGAGCTCAAGGTCAACCCATCTGGTCTGTTTTGGTGAGTTTCCAGCCAGCTGCTATGCATCTCAAAGGACAAGAGATAAACTGCCTCTTACTAGCTAATACAATTTGCATGAGCAATTAGTCAGGAATTCTGGCCTGGCTTGGGAGGAGGTCTTTAGAGCTTGGGGAATTCCTGAGCTCTCTGGAGTACCCACATGAAACCTTTAGGTATCTTCTAGAGACCCATTTTGGGGTCTGGCACCTGGATCAGTTGGGATGCTGCATGGTTTCCCGGTGTGCACTATAGGCTCTTGCCTCCAAGGAGTGAGGGAGAGGAGCCTAGAACAGCTTTTGGGCTCTGTTATGTTTCTACAAGAATTTTTGAGCCTGTTTCCCTCCCTCCCTTCTTCCTCATGAGAGAAAAAGGGACTTCCCTGGGCCTGTGCCCTCCTTGCTGATCTGGCTGGCAGTCCCTCCTGTGTACTTTGTGTTTGTGTTGAGGAAGAGTTGGCCTCAAAGAACTGGGTGAATCAAATTCATGAAAACTGTACTTCATTCCATGCTTTTAGCCTCCATTGGATGAAGGCATTATATAAAATTATTGTGATCATTTTAAGATGATAGAGCAGCCCTCTCACCCTAGGCTCCTGATGTTTTGAATGTATGTTTGAGTATTTTTAAACTATGGAACCTCAGTTCAGCTTATGGATAAGAAACTATTTGAAGGTGTAAGTTCCTTAAGCCCTCATACTTAGTAAAATCTTATTCTGACACACCTAATCAGAAATATAAATATTTTAATGATGTAACCTGGGTTCGTAAGACCCAAATCGAGCCTTGCCCTTGAGAGACCCCTGAGTGAGAGACTCGGAGACAAGTCTTGCTGCAAAAGCAAGAGGTTTATTACTCCAGTGCACCAGGGTTCACCTGTACAATGGGGAGAGGTGAGTCCTGAGCAATCTCTGCATACAGGTTTTATACACTTAGAGCGGGGCAGGAATCGAACCCTGGTCTCCTGTGTTACAGGCAGGCATACACAACATGCCTGGGTCTGCAGGTGCCTTGGGGCCAGGGCCCTCAGGGTGGTTCTTCCTGGAATTATAACTGACTGTGGTTTTCTGTGATTTGCTAACCTAGGGATGGGTTGCTATTTGCTAAACTATTTCACAAAGTGGAAAATTCCACTGGCCTCTTTCTGTCCCTTCAGGTTTCCTAAAAATATCTTTACAAACTCTCTGCCAGCACTCAGGATGCCAAGGAATGTGTACTTCTTGATCTGGTTTGGGTGGAGAACTGATACCAGAATGGCCTGGGCCAGCCCTGTTTCTTGCCTCCATGGGTGGGAGAGGGCAGCCTGTAATAGCTGAAGGGCTTTATTGTGTTTCCTATCTGTTCCCCCCCTTCCTCTTCATAGGAAGCAAACATACCTCCCTGGGTTTGAATGTTGTCCTACTGGGCTGGCCACTCCTGGAAGTTCCCCAGCCAGGTGTGGTGGGCTGCACTTTTAATCCAAGCATGCCTTCAATTCCAGCACAGCCAAGGTTTAAAAGTGGAATTTATTTGTCCCATCTCTTACTAAGTTGGAAACCCATTTGGGCATATTTACTACAGTTGAACAGCACCCTGACTGTTCTGGTGACCACTGCTCTAAGGTGGGTCATACTTACTTAGAGCCTCAGAGCATGGCCCAGCTTCAGTTGTAACTAGCGTAATTATTAAGATGAGAATGGACCCTAAACCCACAGAAACACAGAGGTCTCTGTGTGACTGGAGCTGGGCAGTGTAGTGGCACAGCTATAAGCTGAATAGACCAGGCACTGCCAGCAGAGAGCTGGATTCTCCCAGAGGCCCACCAGAACCAGTGCTGCCCAAAACTCTGTTTCAGATTTCTCATGAATGATTGTATTTTGAAGCTACCTAGTTGACCATTGATTTACTTAGAAGGGAGAGAGACAATGCAAGCCACAAGTCAGATTTTGGGTTTAGAGACATCTCTCCAGAAGACATACATCTATCACCAGATTTCTAGGTGATTATCTTAATGCTTTTTATCCAATACAGAGCTACCCTGTCAAGCTATACAAATCGGAGACCAATGATTGTGACAGGCCATACAGTAGGGACTCAAGGGCCCCACACTAGACTCTGGGTCCAGACTCCAGCAGGCTTATCAGGGAAGGTGTCATCCTTTGTCTCTAATGACCCAGTAGGGTGCCTGTCAGTAGCTGTGAGAAGTAGGATGCTTCATGAGCAGCGCCTTGGTTAAAACGTGTTTACAAAAATCTGCCCAGATGGTTTTAAAATCATAAAGATCATTACTGTAGAATTTCTGAGTCAGAAACAAATAACTGACCCAAGAATCCAATTAATCCTAAATTAAAAATAGGAAAATTCACCTCACAGCTAGAAGACCTCAGTACTGTATAAATTGTGAAGTTTAACATGTAGTTATGTCGACTGTTATAAACTTAAGAGTCATATTTTACTCTGCTTTAAGTTTTCATCTCTGATTTAGAATTTTCATCAAGGTGTTGAAGTTTTGGGTTTGAAACTATTTAAATGAATAGGCTTGCATCTAATGCTAACGATTTACTTGATATCAAGTTGATTCACAAGTAAACTGCCATGTGATCTAAAACTGTTAAATTACACTATGGTCCTGGGTCCTTAAACTATTAGTTCATTTTAAGGAATGAACACTTCTGTTCTAGGGTGAAATTTATTTCCATACGTTACACATGTGAGGGTATTTGCCAGGCCTAGGTAAAATACCTCTAAGCACTCAAAGAAAATTGGGCATTCAAAACCTGCTCCCAAGCTGGCATGAACATCTCACAGTTTATACTAGTGTATTTGAGATAACTGTCCCATATATTTACATGGGAAATAAATATTAATTACTTAGTAAATCTGCACAATTAAGGGTTATTCTGTTTATGAATGAATGTCTCATGGTATTAAAAAGGATATAAAAGGGTGGAAATCCTAAAAAGGTATTTTTAATAAGGATTTATGTGAAGATGATGAAAAAGTCTATGCAAGTGATAAAAGTCTGAGGAGGTTTGTTGTGACAGGTAAAAAGGACACTATATAAATAAGCTTAATTCTCTAAGGTTCAGTCAACTAGTTTAAGGATAGAAATGTTTATCTAGTCAAGGTTTGTTTAAGAGTGTTCAGTTTTTGTCCAATCTTCATATGCATATCACATGGCACTTCAAGGTAGAGTAAAATGATAAGATACACATATTAAATTAAATTGGTATAAACACTCAAGCTAGTTTACTAGTGGCCTGATTACGATTGTGAATATACAGAATTAATTTTCAGTCCACTCCTAGCTTGAACCTGACTCTTTATTACAGGTTTGGATTAAATGGACATAGACAAATAGTGGGTTACCTATGGCTACAGAAAATGTACTTTATGTTTCTTGCAAGGGTTGCTTTATGACATTTCCTTTGACCTAACCAGATAATTTGGCTCAAAAAGCTAGGTTCTATCTCCCTGAACCACCTGCACGCAGTCCAAAAGAAGACAATCCAGATGGGCTTGGTAATCCTTATCAGTTTATTTCCTGTCTTCCGGTATGTCTTACAACTCCGGTCTTTCTGGGCAAACTATAAATCAGGATATGGGGTCTGAAAAAGAAAAAAAATTATCCCAGTTTATAGTAATTATAATGAACAGTTTACATTTAAAATAAGCCTGAAATTGTTTAATCCAATCTTGCAGGTTATGCCTGCTTAATGTATGATGTTAAGTCCCTCCACCAGTCAGTATTATACAAAACTGCTTGAACTTTTGTCCAAACCTTATCTAGAATATTATACAGTAATTAAAAATATTACACTGGTGTAACTCAGCCTTTCTGGATGGATAACCTCCATACATAATTCCCATACCAATTTGGCTGAAAACAAAAGTTGGTGAATCTGGGCTAACTGTATGGACCCAAAAGAAAAGTATAACCAAAAGATAAGTAATCATTATATTTCCTTTAAAGTATGAGAGATTGTGCCTCCAAACAGTAGATTTTAAGTGATTTAAAGTTATATGGGATCTATTGTTACCAAATAATAAAGTTTCTTCTCTCTATTTAAGCAACTACCTAAGGAAAAACCCACACCATGACTATTGAAATTTCCTGGAAAGCAGATGCTGAGTCCAGACACTATGGACAAATGAACAAAAGGAGAAGCCCAATAATGGATGCTTCAGAACCCCTCATGGAGAAATTCTAATGGATTTTTTTTTTTTTTGGTGTTTTTGAGACAGGGTCTCCCTGTAGCTCTGGCTGGCCTGTAACTTACTCTGTAGACCAGGCTGGCCTTGAACTCACAGAGATCAACCTGCCTCTGTCTCCCAAGTGCTAGGATTAAAGGCATGCGCCACCACGCCTGGCTCTCTAATGGACTTTTAAGATAGACATTTAATTCACTCTGTTCCTCTCTTTGTCCCCTGCCTAGAAAATGTACCTAGCTACTCTTACCTTCACAGGCACTGGTCAAGGATTTTGTTTTCTCTGTAACTACTTTTGGGGGTCTTTTAGATAGACCCACTGAGCAGGGGTACCCCAGTCTCCACCTCCTACGCCCCTGTTCAGCATGAAAAAAGCCAGAGTGGTCAGCGCCCCAATTCCCTTTTGGCAATTGAGGTAACCTCCTCAGAGAGTAATGTGATAAAAGTAGGAGTTAAAAATTGGTTGGGCAGTTTAGAGTCAAGACCCCCCAAAAGAGCCATTTTTTCCCTCAGCTCTCAGCTGAGGACTTCCTGGATCTGCCAGTGGACTTGTTCTTCTGGTTGCTCTGACTCATGGCTCACACATCCTTCTCTCACTTGTCAGATTTATTGACCACTAGGTAAATTCCATGAAAATCATGGTGCTAAGGACCCAATACAACCTCCTTAGCAGAGATCATTCCATCCTTGAGACACCAACTGTGGTTAACTCTTGTGAACTTCCTTCAAGGATTTGAAGGCCACATAATGAAAGGGAGAAATGAGTTGTGACTCCAGGTTTTCCTCATTCTGCTTGACCCCCTACCAAGTTCTCAATATTACATGTCAACATCATGAACTTGGTGACATTATTAAAGACCCCTCGTCTCAACAGTTTATTAACTATACCTTGACCCTTGGTTCTCAAATTGTCTCCCTTATCTCTACCCACCCCAAGGTCATAGCCTTTGATACTAGCTTTGTTTCTCAAGTGTGGTCTAACCTAAAGTCCATTTTTGATCCTGCTACACTGGACACCTGGGGCATGCTCTGCCTCCTGGACCTTCTCTGTCTTTTTTCTCTTCAGGTGTCTGTTTCACTTTACCTGCAGACAATTCCAGGTCAACAAAACAACAGCTCAGGTCCTCTCAGCAGTGGTCAATAGGGACTCTGCATGCTTCCCTCCCGATGAGGTGATTTGTCTGGCTCTCATCCATCCACAACTCATGGTAATAAGCTTGTCGCTCCCCTCTGCTGTACCACTCCTGGCCTCTTCCCTTGATGGCTGGTTAGTCAATAATGGGTAAGACTCTGCAAAACGAGGGTAACCTAAGGCAGGCATAGTCAAAATGTCAGAATGCCAGAGGTGGGGCCAACAAGGTTCAGGGATAGCACCTGAAGTCCCACTAGGACCGCCTCTCATGCAAAATTAAACACATAGGGTGGAAATGTAGTAGCCTGTATGCTGAGAATTATACAGTGAACCTGTGCAGAACTTATCCATCATCAACCTAACCTGCCCTAGGCAGGCAAACATACAAGCATCTGAGTTGCATACCTGGGCCAAGCACAAGGCTATATGATGACTGCACTAACAGGAAAGTGGAATTCGAACAGTACATAAACCCTAACCTTGCCCCCAATGAACGAGTCCACAGCAGTTCACCTTCTGCCTGCATTCGCCCAACTCCCAGAGTCTGAGTCGTGACTCTGTGACTCTCAGCCCCTTTCGTTCACACATTGCATTTCTAAACAGTGTCAGTGACCTGTTAAAAAATTCTCCTTCTGACGGCAGCAACCCATTTTTAAGACTCTGCCCCACTGAAAAGAATTACTATCTTAATTAAACCATCATACATTTAAAATATGTATTATACATCTTGACTTCCTCAAAAATACATTATTTCCCTCAAATATCTGGACCAAAATCTATTTTTGGTGTATTGTATGTTTTCTTAAATTATGCATATCATATACCAACATTTGATATTACTGATAAAAAGCCCACAAACTTTCAGGGCACATTTTTCAACATTATAAAATGAACTGCAACTAATCAGTGAAAGTGGCTTATTACCAACTTTGCAAATCTTTTGTATGGGATTGATTATGCTCTCATGAGAATTTAGGATACCCTACTTTGAATATATAGACATGCAAATGGGCATGGTTTGTAGCCATTATTCTAACATTCTTGAGCAGCAAAGCATAGCCCAAAAGGACTTAGTGGGCCCAGTGTCTAGGGGCACACAGATAAATAGCATCTCCTTGGAAATTACCTCTCAACCTGACTGAATAAATAGAAAATGGCACCCTTAATTCAACCTTCATGCTCTGTAGTTTGTGCTTTCCCACACTTGGAAAGGCAACCCATGCCTGCTGGATTAAAGGAAAAGAGAGACGGGAAAAAGAGCAAAAGGCAGCTGCAGGCAGTTATCTTTTAACTTTAGGGAGTAGTGGATGATAACCTTTTTCTAGTCCACCCATCAGAATGTAAAACCTACACCAGGCAGTAACCTATTGATTCCACTGCTGAACCTCCCAGACTGATGCTTGTTTAGCACTCCTCAGTCTAATTCTGCCAGCACGGAGTCACTACTCACACCAGTCATTGTGCTGTTGGCAGGATGCTGGAGCTCACAGGCTGGCACTAGAGTCATTCTCCCCAGCCAAAGTTCTGCTAGCACACAGGACTCAACACAGCCTGATGGGCTTATCTTACACACGTGTGTAAATAATGGATCAAGAAATCTCATCAAATGGTAATGGAGATTAGATTTATTGTTTACAGTTTCTTTCTTTCTTTCTTTCTTTCTTTCTTTCTTTCTTTCTTTCTTTCTTTCTTTCTCTCTCTCTCTCTCTCTCTTTCTTTCTTTCTTTCTTTCTTTCTTTCTTTCTCTCTCTCTCTCTCTCTCTCTCTCTCTCTTTCTTTCTTTCTTTCTTTCTTTCTTTCTTTCTTTCTTTCTTTCTTTCTTTCTTTCTTCCTTTGGTATTTTTGAGACAGGGTCTCCCTTTAGTCCCAGGTGGCCTGCTCACTCTGTAGACCAGGCTGGCCTTGAACTCACAGAGATCTGCCTGCCTCTGCATCCCAAGTGCTAGGATTAAAGGCGTGTTCCACCACGCCTGACTACAGTCCCTTCTTTTTATTGACAAAATGATGTAATGTCCCTCAACCAGTCCTAAACCTCTGCCTCACGTCCCCTGTATACACTATTGTCTCACCTGGCATCTTGTGATTGGGTCACAAGTGAGTCACAAGTTGATGCAAACCATTGTTACCTAGGGACAGAGTCAGGTATGAATGAAAGGCAGACAATTTAAAACAATGCAGTCACAGGTGACCTGCCTCTACCTATAATGCTCAACACTTGATTCCTTTGTACTCTGACATTGTTTGGCTACCTTTATCATTTTTTTCATCAGGCCCAGGATTAAATTTACCTTCCCTTCTGAGTTACAGCCACAGCTTTTCATAAGAGTAGCATTTCTCTGTGAAAAACATGTCTGTGGGTTAGAGTAGTCTATTCCATACACCCTGTTTGTGAAAAAAAATTAGCATAGATAGAACAGAAAGTAGAAGAAAGTTATTAGTACTTTTATGGAGTTTGGCCTACAAATGTTATTTTTAAACTTCTAATAATAAGGTAAAAATAGAGCCTGGTGTGGTAGTGTGTGCCTGTAATCCCAGCACTTGATAGGTAGAAGTAAAACCTTTAGAAGTTCAAGGCAACTCTTGGCCACATTGTGTTTATAAAGCAGGCTGGGCTGCACTAGACTTTATCCCCAGAACAACAACAACAACAACAACAACAAAATAAATAAATAAATAAATAAATAAATAAATAAATAAATAAATATAAAGTCAGTATGTTTAATTTGCACCCAAGTTCACTGCAGCACTGTTTGCAATATGCAATAAATGTAAACAAAAAAGTATGCCTTAACTTATGAGTAAATAAAGAAAATGTGAAGTAGAATAATATTCATACTGAGAAGGATAAAATGACATTAATTCTAACATTATGAAAGGAAATGTAGGTCATTTTAGTAAGTATAAAAAAAAACTTACAGGACTGGAGAGATAGCCTAGCAGTTAAGAGCACCGACACTCTTGCAGAGGACCCGGGTTCGATCCCCAGCACCCATATGGCGGTTGAGAACCGTCTGTAACTCCAATTCCAGGAGAAAACTCCAGTTCCAGGGGAATCCGAGACCCTCTTCTGACCTCCACGGCATTGCATGACACGGGTGCACAGACCTGCATGCAGACAGTACATTCATACACATACAAAGATAAATAATAATAAAAAAATAAAAAAAAAAAAACTTACAAAGTTTGGATAAGCTCACCTAGCACTGAGTATATGAATCTCATATTGGATATAGATGTCAGGAAGTTTCATAAGAAGGGCAGGGTGACCAATGAGTACTGAGTTATAGTTATATATAAGAAAGATGTTGTAGTGTAATATTGCAATGTGGTGAACATAAGTCATTAAATGGATAGTACATTTCAATTTTCAAATATTTCACCATAATGAAATGGTAAATATTTGACAATATAGAAATAGTTAACATACTACCAATGCATACACTGTACTAAACATCACATGGTACTCTGAATATGTACAATTTCTATGTTTTTTTCTAGGCATTAAAAGTAAATTAAAATATCTCTAAGCACATACTCATTGTTCAATATAGTTCATTTGTTACTCATCCCTGAAAGGATGAAGAAATGCTATCAGGAACTTTGGGACATTTTAGAGGGAAGCTAAGAGAAAAGATTACATATGAGCTTCTTTTAGGCAATTTGGGTGGGATGTGTACAAAGAGGTTGCAATGGAGTTAGAATAATTTCAATTTTGGAGATCTTAAGGGATCTTATTTAGGAGCAAAGAAAAACAATGCCAAAATATTCATTAAAAACTAATAGTTGATTGTGGGAGATTGGGAGTTGTGACCTGCTTTGCATAGAGGCAGGTGGCCTCTTCCATACTAGCTCAGGAAATGTGGGACAATATGAAAACATAAATCCTCGCTGAGTGTGGTAGTGCATGCCTTTAATCCTAGCACTTGGGAGGCAGAGGCAAACGGATCTTTGTGAGTTCAAGGCCAGCCTGGTCTTCAGAGGGAGTTGCAGGACAGTTAGGGCTACAGGGAGACCCTGTCTCAAAAAGATTAAAAAAAAAAAAAAAA
>VZQC01009539.1:342957-363427 GCA_009823505.1 Rhizomys pruinosus | reverse complement strand
AAGACAAACCCATACAAATACAAGAAGCACATAGAACTCCAGTCAAGATCAGAAAAGAAACTCCCCATGCCATATCATAGTTAAAATGATACAAAGAAAAACAAAAGAAAAAATTATGAAAGCCACAAGAGAAAAACAAGTTACATATAAGGGGAAACCTATCAGAATTACAGCTGACTTCTCAGTGTAAACTATTAAAACAAGAAGAAAGTGTACCAAAGCATTCCCAGTGCTAATCAACTATAGATGCCAACCCAGGTTACTATACCCAGCAAAAATGTCAATTCCAGTTGAAGGAAAGAGAAAAATCTTCCATGACATAAACAAGATGAAAGAATACATGGCTGGAAAACCAACCCTTCAGAGAATACTTGAAACAATTCAAAAGGCAGAGGAGTGGTGCAACTATCCCCAGTCACTTTGAAAGAAAAATTAATAAAAGCATAACTGCAGAAGTAGAAATCTAGACCAATAGCACAAAGGGATAATAAGGTAAAAAGAAGCAACACACATCTCTCAATTTTAACTTTAAATATTAATGGACTAAACTCCCCAATCAAAAAGCATTGACTGGGAGAATGGATTAGGAAACAGATGCTGTCTACAAGAAACCCATCTCACCCTCACGGATAGGTGCCAACTTAAAGTGAAAGGATGGAAAAAAATATTCCAAGCAAATGGTACAAAAAGGAAAGCAAGAGTTGCTATTTTAATATTAGACAAAATAGACTTTAAAGTAGAAGCAATCAGAACAGAGAGAGCCATTACATCCTTATAAAAGGGAAAAATTAACCATGAAGACTTCAAAAACCTGAATATATAAGCACCAAATTCTGGTGCATGGATCTTTATAAACACAACTCTACAGGAACTCAATACACAGCTTAACCCCAGAACATTCATAGTAGGGGACTTTAATACCCCCACTGAGCCCCTTGGACAGATCAAGCAGAAAAAGAATAAGCAGAGAGGCATCTGAACTGAACAACACAATACAGCAAATGGACCTCACAGACATCTACCAAATATTCCACCCAAGCATCAGAGAATACACTTTCTACTCAGCACCCCATGGAACATTCTCCAAAATTGACCACATACTGGGACACAGAAAAAACCTCAACAAATACAAAAAATTTGAAATAATTGCATGCATTCTATCAGACCACAGTGCAATCAAGCTCAACATAAACACCAAGATAAGCCATACTACCAACACAAACACATGGAGACTTAACAACACACTCCTGAATAACGAATGGGTCAAGGAAGAAATAAAGGAAATAAAGAAAAAAAAATTCTTGGAACTAAACAACAATGACAGTACAACACAACAAAACCTATGGAACACCTTAAAAGCAGTCATAAGAGGGACCCTGGGTGCCTACATTAAAAAAAAAAAAAAAAAAAACAGTAAGAGCACAAATAAATGAGCTAACACTGCAGCTAATAACACTTGAAAGACAAGAAATGAACCCTACATGAAACAGACAGGAAGAAATAACAAAAGTCAGAGCAGAAATCAATGAAATAGAAACAAAGAAAATGATACAAAAAAATCAATGAATCCAAAAGTTTGTTCTTTGAAAGAATAAACAAGATAGTCCTCTACCCCAGTTAACAAAAAGAAAGAAAGAAAGAAAGAAAGAGCAAATACAAATCAATAGAATTCATGAGGAAAGGTGAAATATCACAAAAGACAATGAAAAAATCCTTGCAATCATATGGGAATACTTCAAAAACCTATACTCTACTAAATTTAAAAAGGTAAGAGAAATGGATGAATATCTAAAATCCTGGGAATCACCAAAGCTAAACCAAGAAGAGAGTGATAACTTAAACAGACCCATAATATATGATGAAATTGAAAATGTAGTAAGAGAACTCCCAACTAAAAAAAGCCCAGGCCCAGATGCTTTCACAGCAGAATTCTATAAAACATTTAAAGAGGTCTTACGACCATTATTACTCAAAATGTTCAGAAGGATATAAGCAGAGGGAAATCCCCCAAATTCCTTCTATGAAGCCAGTATCACTCTAATACCCAAACCAGGCAAAGATACAACCAAAAAAGAGAACTGTAGACACATGTCATTAATGAACTTAGAGGCTAAAATTCTCAACAAAATATTTTCAAACTGTATACAGACACACATCAAAAAGATAATCCATCATGAACAATTTGGATTCATACCAGAGATGCAGGGATGGTTCAACATATGAAAATCAGTAAATATAATAAACACATAAATGAACTGAAAGACAAAAACCACACGATTATCTCAATTGATTCAGAAAAAGCCTTTGACAAAGTCCAAAACCCCTTCATGCCTAAGGTCCTAGAGGAAATTGGACTGGAGGGATCATCCCTCAACATAATCAAGGCATATACAAGAAAACAGCCAACATCATCCTAAATAGAGAAAAGTTAGAAGGATTCCCCTTAAAGGTAGGAACTCAGCAATGCTGCTGCCTGTTACGACTCCTCTTCAGTATAGTGCTTGAAACACTGGCTAGGGAAATAAGGCAAGAATAGGAAATTAAAGGATACTAATTGGCAAAGAGGAAGTCAACCTATCCTTTTTTGGAGACAATATGACAGTTTACCTAAGGGATACTAAAAACTCCACCAGAAAACTCCTCAAAATGATTAAGAGTTTCAGTAAAGTGTCAGGATACAAAATTAACTTAGAAAAATCAGCAGCCTTTCTTTACACCAACAACTAGCAACTGAAGAAGGAATACAAGGTGACCTTCCCAATCACAATAGCCTCAAAAATGATAAAATACCTATGAACAAACCTAACCAAAGACACCAAAGTTTTCTACAACAAAAATTATAAACCCTGAAGAATGAAATTGAAGAAGACATCAGAAGATGAAAAGACCTCCCATGCTCATGGATTGGGAAATTTAATATAGTAAAAATGTCCATTCTACCCAAACTAATATATAAATTCAATGCAATCCCAATTAAAATCCCCAAGACTTCGTTCACAGGCTTGGGAAAAAAATTCTTTAAATTCATATGGAAAATAAATAGACTATGAGTAGCTAAAGAAACCCTGAGTGAAAAGACCAATACATGGGGGATTTCCATACCAGACTTCAAAATATAGTACAGGGCTATAGTCATAAAAACATCCTGGTACTGGCACAAAAACAGACCTATAGACCAATGGAACAAAACTGAAGATCCAAACTTGAGCTCATACAATTTCATCCACCTCATATTTCACAAGGGGGGCCAAAAAGACTCACTGAAGACAGCATCTTCAGCAAATGGTGTTGTCAAAACTGGATCACTACTTGTAGAAGAATAAAATTAACCCCCTACCTCTCACCCTGTACAAAAATCAATGCCAAATGGATCAAAGACCTCAATGTAAAACCCAAAACTCTGAAGGTAATAGGAGAAAAAGTAGGCAGCAACTTACAAGACATAGGCATACGAAAAGACTTTCTAAATCAGACAGCAGCTGCACAGGAAATAAGGTCAACAATTGACAAGTGGGACCTTATTAAACTGAAAAGTTTCTGTACAGGAAAAGAAACAATCAGGGAACTGAAGAGAAAACCCAGAGAGTGGGAGGAAACCTTCACTGCTGATACATCTCACAGAAAATTAACTTCCAGAATATATAAACTACTCAAAAAACAAAGTAAGAAAACAAATGACTCACTCAAAAGATGGAGTAAAGAGCTGAACAGAGACTTCACAAGTAAGAAAATAGAGATGGCTGAGAAATATCTTAAAAAGTGTTCTACATCACTAATAATTCCGGAAATGCAAATTAAAACCATTTTAATATATCATCTTACTCTGATAAGGTTGGCTAACATCAAGAAAACAAAAGACACCAAATGCTGGAGAGTTTGTGGGGAAAGGGGAATACTCATCCACTGCTGGTGGGAATGTAAATTAATATAACTACTATGGAAAGCAGTGTGGAGAACACTTAATTATTAACAATGTTGAACATTTTTTAAGATGTTTCTCAGCCATCTTTATTTCTTCAGTTGTGAAGTCTCTGTTCAGCTCTTTATTCCATCTCTTGAGTGGCTAGGATCAAGGAAACAAATGATACCAAATGCTGGAGAGGTTTGGGGGAAAGAGGAACACTCATCCACTGCTGGTGAGAATGCAAACTTGTACAACCATTATGGAAAATAGTGTGGAGAACACTAAAAAGACTCAAAATGATCCTACCACCTGAACCAGCCATACCACTCCTGCGTATAGATCCACAAGACTCATCCTACCACAGAGTTACATGTATAGCCATGTTTATTACAGCTCTCTTCACAATAGCAAAGAGCTGGAACCAACCCAAGTGCCCCTAAACTGTTGAGTGGATAGAGAAAATGTGGTACATCTACACAATGGAATTCTATGCAGTGGTAAAGAAAGATGATATCATGAAAATTGCAGGTAAATGGATGGAACGAGAAGATATGTTAAGTGAAGTAACACAGTCCCAGAAAAAAACAATGAATGGTATCCCTCATCTGTAGATCCTAGCACCAAGTACATAGTTGTAAGGCAAACTGAGCAACATTAATGGTATATTCCTCATGATCTGAAAACATCTGTGCTCTTATATTGTGAATCCCTAGACAGGTTCTAGAACTAACCTACCATTTATTTTCAGATTATGGATTCTTGGTATATGATGGTGGGCAATATACATATTTTAGAGTAACATCAAGTTAAAATGGAAAATGCAAACCAAGAAATGGTATGGAAATAACACACAATTTGTTGTCAGGAGATAGAATGTTAGTATAGGTGCGATGTATCAGGCTGGTGTAACTTAGGTTTTCTGGGTGCTTAATGACCATAGTTAATCCCCATACCAATTTGGCCAAGGGACCTAAGGGATAACTTTGTTCCTTGCCCTCAGAGTTCAACTAAGTCTCAGGGTACTATATATGGGGTCATCTCTTGAAATGTCCTGCAAATGTGGATCACCAGTATTCCTGTGTAGGGAGGTCTTTGAGATCCACTGATGGGGACTTCAGCCAGGGTCTGGGTATATAAAGAAGAAAATCTCCTCATGCTTCAAAAAGGAAAGCCTGGTCTAGCAAGACCTGATTTTGTCCCTGAGTGGATAGAACTGCCACTGAAATGAAAAGCCAAAAGGAGCCATGGGCTCCCATTCATCCCCCCCCCAAAAAAAAACCCCGAGTGACCCCTGAGGACCAGATCCTCAACTGACTTTGAGAAAATAAAACCTTGGTTAATCTGGGCTAACTCTGTGGCCTTAAGCATCCAAATAAATCCAGAAATAAATAATCAGTAAGACCTGAGAAATTGTACTTCAGATATAAAACTTGAGATCTTTGTAAATAGACAAAAAAAAGAAAGAGAGAGAGCAGTCTTGTTTGGCCTGTCTTCAATTCTTACTAGCAAGTACATCTACTCTGTGGCTGCCACTGATTTTGCCATTCTTTGAAGACATGTGACACAGCTTTTTAACCCTCCAATATGGACTGAAGACTCATATCTCTCCAAGAATCCTCCAACCCTCAATGCCAGAAGGGGACCTCTGAGATATCCAGCTTGTGGACTGATCAGCTACTAGAATTTCAGCCTCTTCAGAGTATAGACTTCCATTGTTGGACTACCCAGGCTGTATCATGGAGGCCAGTACAGGAAGATCAAGATAGGACCTGTGCTTACTGGACCTCATTTGGGTGACCATGGGAGGGAAAGACCCCAGTGTGGAGCACAAGGGGAAGATTGATGGTTGTTTGGGCTTGCCAAGGAGGAAACTTCAAACCCTTCCTTAAGGAAAACATGACCTTTTTACGAAAAAAAAAAAACAAAAACTAAAAAAAAAAAAAAAAAAAAAAAAAAAAAAAGACAGAAGAAATCCATCCTCCAACTCAGGTGCTCATTATTCTATAATAATAATATATAGATCTATATATATATATATGCATAACAAGTTGGCGCAGAAACAACAAACAAAAGACTTGGGGGGGGAAGGCTGAATAGTTAAGTTCTCTCCAAAACAATAAGCTTCTGCTTTGAAAATAAACAAACAAACAAAAACTCTGGAAAGACTTGGGAAAAGATGCAAGACATGTATGGCAGAGTGCAGGAACTCAGGTGGGGTCGGGGGCATGGAAAGGGAAGGGACTCTAAATTCGATTGAGAAATAATGTATGCTGTATGGAAATAGTTTAATAACAATAATAAAAAAAACCAAAATATCAAAAAAACCTTTAACGTTGCCTGATATCATAAAAAAATAAAAAATAAAAGAGTAAAAACAAACAACTAATAGTTGGAGCTGGAGAGATAGCTTAGAGGTTAAGAGCACTGGCTGCTCCTGCAGAGGCCCGGGGTTTGATTCCCAACACTGACATGTCAGCTAACAACTGTCTATAACTCCAGCTCCCTCTTCTGACCCCCCACAGACAGTGCACTTACATATATGCAGGGAATATACTAATATACATAAAATAAAAATAATAAATTAAGTATTTAAAAAACAAACTGAAAAACTAGTAGTCCCATATACTACCCATGATGGGAAGAATGGATTGTCACTGCTCTGACATAAGTGTGTACTGACCATGTAACTGCATTCAGACATGTTAAAGAGTAGTATAATTTTTGTAACAATCTATCATAGTCAATTTTTGATCTTGCCTCATGTTGATACTCAGAAATTGTTTAAGTTCAATAAGATATCAAATGTTCTCTATGAACAGCAAATCAGCTCTCTGACATCTGCAGTAGTTTTCCTCCTTTTTTATTGATTTCTTACTGCTGTCAGTACAAACTATGCTTAGATACATAAGTAAAAGTTTATGATATTTCATTTAGGCAAGTGAGAAGCAGAATATGATATAAAAGGAAGGTGTCATCAGAGCTCTTCCATTCTGGAAGCTATTGAGAGGAATCCATCTTTTCTCTTCTATTATCAAGAGAACACAGGTATCCAATAATGACAGGACAAGAGGTACTTATACTCAATACCCACTCTCTGACTTCTTTCAATATCCCCTACTTCCATTCTTTTTTGGGGGGTTGTATTTTTGAGACAGGGTCTCCCTTTAGTCCCAGCTGGCCAGGAGCTCACTCTGTAGAACAGGCTGGCCTTGACCTCACAGAGATCCACCTGCCTCTGCCCCTCGAGTGCTAGGATTAAAGGTGTGTGCCACCACACCCAGAAACCCTCTTTCCATTTTTAAAGACAATTGTTATTACACTGCAATCATCCAGCTAACCACAATAATCTTCTTTGATTGAGGTTCCTACACATTTTCGTATGGACGAAGTCCTCATAAGGATGTGAGATAATGTATTCACTAGTTCTGGAGATTAGGTGACATATTCTGATACTATATCATCTCATTCTGATGCACTTATCCTTTCCAGATTGACTCATACAAACAAAATAAATCCACGTGCAAGAAAATCCAAGCACACTAAGGGTCTGGTTTTGTTTCTGCAATGGCTCAATGGTATTAAGGATTAAATTCCTCTAAGATCTCATGTTCACTTCTTCAGCTTCTCATTGTTAGCAGGAATTTCAGTATAAATTTCAGTATGCGGTTTCCAATAAAAATGTCAACAAAGATTAACTTCTAATTATCTCTTAAGTATAGGAAGTTTCTTGGTTTTTTTTCTACTTCTTAATCTTCCCACTTAACCATTCCTGTCCTCGGTGATTCAAATTGGCTAGGCCTGCCCATCTCCACCTAAGCATTGGCAAGGAAGATTAACTGCCTTTAATTGCTTTTGGTGCAGTAAGGACTTACCCAGTTATCTTTCTTATCATGAATGTATTTGTTAAGCCCATGATCCATCCTAGTTAAAAATAATTTTATGACAATTTCATAGATGTATGCAATAACTTGTAATCATATTGATTCACTATTGCTCTCTTATTTCCACACACTTCTGCTCCCACAGATTCCATTCTTCTCGACTACTTCCATACACATATTCAGATCTTTTAGGGGTTATCCACTGAGTTAAATTAAGGTTGTTTTATGAGCATGACAACTTACCAGTGACTACACCACTGAAGAAACCAATTCCTCTTCCCTTGGAAATCATTAACTATCAATAGCATTTCCGTGAGTGGTGGAACCTCATAAAACCCACACCCATCTGTGACAGAATGTTAAAGAACCCAATCTTGTACAAATAATTATAGTTTTTGTATGTTAGTCACCCATGTCACATCCAAGACATTCCATACAGTTCATCCTGATCCTCAAGCTTTTCTTTAATGCTCTCAGAGCCATAAAGTGAGTGAGATAAATGTCTCATAAAGGGCTGAACACTCAATAGTCACTTGTTCTCAGCACTTGGAATAGTTGTAACCTGTAAGTCTCTGCATTAACCTCTGCCTATTGCACAAAGAAGCTTTTCTGATCAAGGCAGAGAGCAGCACTAGTCTATGGATATAAACATAAATATTTAGGAAGCAGTTTGACTACATCTCTGTGTATAGAACAACAGTAGTAGGTTCCCTGCCCTAGGGCCTGAGGTCTCCCGGCCATAATCTTTTCACAAGGTTTACAGTATCCTGTGTTATGAAGCAGGCCTTACAATCAATCACAAAGCAGTTAGTTTACCCCTCCTAAATAGTCACACCACAAGTGCACCAGTGATTATATTCATCATTATATCATGTACTACAGAAACATTGATAAGACTATTGATGACCCCCCCCCCAACAGCCTTGCATAGCACCTTCTGGCACTAAAAACACTAGTCAAAAGTGAGGAAGTTTCCAACTCACTTCTAGTTTGATTACTCTGTCCTATAATCAAAGTGTGTGGTGTCTTCAGCCATAGGGTCTTTTTTTTTTAATTTTATTTATTTTTGTATGTGTATGAATGTACTGTCTGCATGTAGGTTTGTACACCCGTGTCGTGCAATGCCACGGAGGTCAGAAGAGGGTCTCGGATTCCCCTGGAACTGGAGTTCTCCTGGAATTGGAGTTACAGACGGTTCTCAGCCGCCATGTGGGTGCTGGGGATCGAATCCGGGTCCTCTGCAAGAGCAGTCGGTGCTCTTAACCGCTAGGCTATCTCTCCAGCCCTGAGCCATAGGGTCTTATCATCTAGTTCAGGTTGGAAACCAAGAGCAATGACAATGACCTATATACTTGAGGTAGCCTCTGGGACCTCCTGCACCAACTCGTAAAGAAGTCTCCCCCACCTAACATTGCTACCATCAAAACTAAAGAAATAACCAGGTACAGAGACTTTGTAGCTTCCCTGAGCAGAAACCTCTGTGCATAATAGGGCCTGGATAGGAAAATTTCACCTACAATTGGCCAATTTCTGGAGTTCCAGAGTTAAAAAACAAGCAAACACCCAGACATCATCACAGGCCTCCAATTTTCAGTTTTCTCTGGGAGAAATCCATGAGATTCTCAATAAATATTATACAAAATCACACTTATCCTTGTGGCATCCATCAGTAGTCTGTGTGTTTTGCACTTAGCAACATCTGTCCTCTGAAGAATGATTTCAACTAAATCTAAACTACTGGAGCTTTTTCTAAGTCTGCCATGCCTAGAAATACCAAGTTCTGGTCCTATCTAGTCATGCTGTATGATGGAAGAACAAAACAGAGCTACTTGTAAAATTGACACCCAAGGGCTCCGGCTCAATATATAAGACTGAAACCTAATGGTAAGACAGTGTCACAACTGCCTTTTCCTCACTAGAACATTAATGGTCTGTTTACTCTCATTCCTTTCTGCCAATGAATCACATTTACCTTTTCAAAAACAAATATCAAGTCATACTAAAAGCCAAAAACACAGTTTAGGAGTGATGGCAAGCATCAAAACTGATTTCAAATACAGCAGTGATATTGGAATTATAAGGCTTAGAATCCATAATGACTGTGATTAATATGTCAAAGTCTTTTATAGAAAAAACAAGCATGTCAGAACAGATGGACAGAGTAAGAATAGAGATGAAAATGTTAAGAATTAAAAATAAATATTAGAGGTGAGACTCAATGTGCAACAGAAGATGAATCTCATAGTTGGGCTGTGGAAATAATCTCTTCTCAAAATTGCTTCAGTAAAACCTTCCCACATCTAAAATCTTCGTAAAACAACGAAAAAACCTGGAAGGTGGTATTCACTATGCATTGCTACATTCTAATGATATTTAAATATAGACCGATTCTTAGTATCTATTCTAAGGCCAAAAGTGAACCTAGAATGCTAAAAAGTTCTTCCTTCTGAATTCTCTGAAACTGTGTCTCCAAACCAGGGCTTTGTTAATTTCTTTATTGAAACAGTGTATCCAGTATGAAATGTGGAAGAAAAAGGCAGAAAGAGTTGACTTATATGAAGATTATGTCCCTTCTAATCCCTACTGACTACTAGACTACAAACAGATGTTATCCCTGTTCTTTGCAACACAAATAGAGTAATCTTTGTTGCTTTCAAGGAATATGCAAAACATATACACCTACATTCATACATTGTTTTGGGTCAAAGGCAAGGAAAGGTCATGAGAGAATCAGGATGTTAGGTTCCCTGAGGAGCTCAAGGGTCACTAGACTTGTTTACATTATAAAACAGCTATGCTATGATTATCTTCTTGGTTGATAGATTAGGTAAATGTTATTTGTCAATAGCATGTCTATATATATAAATATCCTTCTTATACTGAAAAACAAGAATATCCAAGAAACATGCGATAACTACAGATGGTATAATATACATGTAATAAAGATGCAGGAAGAAGTGAGAAAATGAATTACTTGAAGAAGTAATAACTTTCAACTTACCCCAAGTTAACATCAGACACCAAACATTAGTTACAAGCTCTGCTTAGAGCACCAAGCAGGAAAAAAAAAATTTTTAAATCATATCCATTGATACCATATTAACTTTCAGTATAATCAAAGTTGAAGAAATACACATGAAGGAGATAATTTAACTGGATATGAACACAGTTCTATTGGATTTGCATAGAGTCCCCAAATACTTTAAATACTATCTGTCATGCTCTTTTCTTGAATAAATAAAAAACAAGATTATTTAATTCAATGATTAAACATTTTGTTTCTTTTCAACATGAGAGAAATTGTTTTATAGGAAAAGTTCAATATTGAATTTGTGACATAATTACTGTCTCTGAGTTCAAACAAACATGAGTTGAACTTGTTCATTTTCAAACCATGTGTTTGATATTATTTTAGCATATTGATTTCACCTGTAGAAGCCTAAGCCAGACATAAACCCAACATGGGGATATAGACAAGAAGTTTCAGGCATAGCTGAGTATTTATTGGCAGTTGGTAGCTGGGAGAGGGAGAGTCAGTTTTCCTTAAGAGTATGATGCCTGGTGGGTCAAATTAATTGCATGGAATGAGTCTACACTGAAGAATATTTTTTCAAAAATATTTTATTTATTATTATTTCCTTTTAAGTGTGTGTAAATGCACACATATCATGCAATGCCTACAGTGGACAGCTGATGACAAATGATGCCTTGGAACAGGAGTTAGGGATCTCAGGTCCTCTGTAAGAGCATCCAGTGCTGTTAATGACTGAGCCATCTCTCTCATGCCCCACAAGAGCATTTGAGGAACATGAATTAAACTCAGACTTAAAAAAACAGAAAAATAACAACAGAGGACATGAAGTAGATATAAGTAGTAGGGTGTCAGTGGAGATGGGGGAAGGGCCTGAATATGATCAAAATACATTATATGAAATTCTCAAAGAATTAATGGAATATTTTTAAAATTCCAATTTCACTAGCTTTACTATTTCAAAATATTTTTTTAAGTGGATGAGTGTTTTACCTGGATGTATGGCAGTGTACCTGTGTCTGCAATGCCTCTGGGTGCCAGAAGGCATCAGATCCCCTGGAACAGGAGTTACAGACAGTTGTTAGTCACCATGTGGGTGCTGAGAAATGAACCTGGATCCGATGCAATAACAGACAGTACTCTTTACCTCTGAGCCATGTCTCCAGCCCCCATTAGTCTTAATTTTGACCCCTGTAAAAATAATAACAGTATTTAGCAGAATTATTATGAATACTAGAAATGATGTCTATAAAAAGTAGGCAATCTTTATTTAGCAAAAGTAGCTAATTAGTGAAAAACAAGCTATCATTTTAAGTAATGAAAGGTTGCAGAGACATATGCAGAAAAGCAAAACAAATACTTCCTCTGCTTTTTTTCCATACTATAATCAAATATTGGTTCCAAAAGAGTCATTTTCCCATAAAATGCAGTCAGTCATTCTCAGAAATATGACAATAGGGCAGATAGATGCTGGGATCACAAAGCCAGTTAGAACGAGGCCCTTTCCTATTTATCATTGATTTCTCTGAGATTTGTCTGTCTGGATTACATAGATAACAGAAAACATCATCTCAGAAAATTTCTTGCTAATACAGAAAAAATAATAAAAATTGAGAGAACTTGAAAGAATGCTATCAAGTTAAAAGATAGTAAAACTTTGGAATATTTGACTGTAAAATACTTGGAACTCCCAATGATGCCTGTCTGAATTTTTCAAGCAATTATTTTCTCTCCTTGGCCATTTCTGGAAGTCCTCAAGGTCAGCATGTTTAAGATGAGTTGCTTCAGTTCTGCATGTGACAGCCATGAGTGGGAGTTGTGAAATGGAGCAGGCTTGGATTCTGCCCTCAGAAAATTGGGTTTAGTTTTCTGGCGGGGCCTTGGTAGTGCTCTTTTTAAAGCTCCCAGGGTATTCAGAGTTGAGGGCCATGATTTTGCAAACTTCCATTTGGAGTTCAGGTAAATTCCCATTTTTCTTCCAAGGCACTGCCAACTGTGCAATGGATCTTGGGTCTTTTCACCCCGTAGTTGCTGTGTGTGTGTGTGTGTTTTCCCTGAAATCCACTCTGGTTGACTAGTGTTCATTTCTTTATTAATGTTCTGCCAAGTACTCTTCACACTGGGTGTGATTGATACTGCACTTGCTTGTGTTTTGTGCACTACTCATTCTTCATCTCAATTATGTATTGATTCCAGGCACTGGGGAAACAGTTTCTTTGGTCAAGGTTTGGCTGAATAAGAACAAAGTATGCCTTTTAAATATAGGGCAAGCCAGCTCTGAAGAGCTGTGTGAAGTGTTCTTCTCTCTTAAGGAAGATCATATACAACACGTACCTTGCATTTGGAGACACCCAGCAAATGGCTTCCCTGATAAATGGTTTCCTTGCATATGTTGGGGACTAGAAAAATTATCTATCTCCAACATTCTTCATATTCCCTGCCCATAATTCGGAAAAGTGGGTCAGTGGTGGGATGAGACAATAGAAACCTCCATGTGTCTATGTGTGTGTACATATGTGCATATTTGTGTGTGTGTGTGTGTGTGTGTGTTTGTGTGTGTGTGTGTGTGAAATACAGAGGTCAAACTTTAGGAGTCAATCATCAGAATGACATTTGCCTTATTTTTTGATACAGGATCTCTCACTATCCGGAAGCTTGCCAATGATAATAGACTGGTTAGCCTGTGAGCTCTAGGGATCTCCTTGTCTCTAACACTGGGATTGCAAGAGCGTGTCAAGACACCTATCTTTTTCACATGGTTTCTGGAGTATTGCACTCTGGTCTTCATGTTTTCAAGGCAAGCATTCTACTAACTGAGTTATCAACCCAATAACAGAAACTATTACAAATGGATTTTCTTCATCTTTATCATCTAACTTTTCCAGAAATCCATTAACTTTATACTATATTTAAGGATAGAGGAAGCATTGGAAAAAAAAAACTATTTATACATTAGAGTTAAAAGAGACAAGTAACCTGGCATAAGCTACAGGAAATTGAAATAGACAAACCCATCCTTGCATTTAGCCAGGCTCAGTAAAATGAAATCTGAATAGAGAAGCACTTGAAAGAGAAAGACGCACCTCAAATTCCCTGCCCTCATTCTCAACTGTAAATTGCCTTGGATTCAGGATTTTATCATCCAGAATTTCTCCTACCCCTGCTAGAGACCTGTTTCAGGAGCTTAGGGCTAGATCCTAATAGACTCAAAGGTACAATAGCACCAATTGAGAAAACCTGGGCTAACATATGTTGTTAGACAGCTCTGAGAAGTTGATGGCTTTTTCCTCTTATGCTGAGCAACTTTATATAAGTAGAATATCCTTAAGTAGATGATACTTTAGGAACATTATGACTTAATTAGTTCCTATAAACCTATATCTTCCTTATAAAATACTATGCTTTATTTGCCAAGAAAGTAAATGCTGATATTTTAGCTAACATCCCTCTCATATTTTAATTGATAAATATATGAAGAACATGCACATTTCTCTCTAACCGAATCAACAGCCACTGAATCATACACCTCTCCATTTGCCTAGTAAGGAGAGCTAAAATTTCATCCTGCCCACAGGTTTTGGAGGAAAGAAAATAAAAGAACAGATGAAAAATGAAAATGTCCTAACAACTAAAATGAAGGATTTGAGTAGTTCTCTGAAGCAATGTGACGGGATGCATACACGAATTTGAGGAGCTCAACTGGTAAAAACTGATATTGCTTCTATCAGAAGAAACACTGGCAGTACTGGTCCCTTGCCACTGTGATCCTTAGTCTAAGCTAAGCCTGGGATATTGCTTTATATAAACTGTCCGTTTTCATCTTTCCTACAGAACAAGGTTTTTTTCTATCCTTATTTTAGATTTAATGATAAGAATATTCAAACATTCATTAATTTGCCCTGTACTCACTTTTGAATGACTGTGGTGGAGTTCAGCCTTGTTTCCAAACTCCATACTCTTAAAAAAACAACCATGGCTGTCATTTAGTCTCTAAGCAAGATGGATGAAATATGTGCTTCTAGCAAGTGTCCCTCTGCTTGAGTTTTATTGCACAAGATTTCTTTTCTTATTTTCATTCCTTTAGAAAAACTACAAACTTTGCTCAGTTAAATAAAGGAGAAATTTTTCATCCACTTTAAAGAGTGTTTGGTATTACTATTCCAACAGAGTCTCTGACACTGATTTGCCACATGACTCCTGTAAAGCCTATGTTTTGAGGGACCCACAGAGTTCCTGTGTGTGTTGATGTTATGACACCACTAGTTCCTAAGTTGATGTTATTTCTTACACTTGTATTGGTGGGAGGATTCTGTCATGGGAGTCTGAAAATTGGAACTGAAAGAAAGGTGAAAACACAGTTGGGGAGGGCCATGCATAACATAAACCCAATCCCCTCCTGACTTTAGTTTTCCTTCACTGTTGGTGTTCATTCAATTCAAGTACTAAGATCCCCAAAGAGGGAGCGTTACAAAAACACTATCCTGCCTCACAAAGAGGGGAGAGCATGATTGCATAAATAAATAATGTAACATTGGAACTGGACAATTTTCTGGCCTTTGGGAGTCATTAGAGAAAGTGTTGGGAATCCTGTATTAGTTTGGACCACAAAGGATTCCCAGCATTGTAAAATACCAGTCCATAGCACTCTGTCCACTGTAAGCCTCTCACCCTGTGCAGTTGACTGATTAAGCAAAATGTTCCCTCAGCAAAGTCACTGGAAAGTAACCTCAGGCTCTGCTACCAGCTGGGTTTCCTGAGCTCTGTGAATCTATGCTTCTAAAAGTCCCATCTAAGCCTTTGTGTCTACCAGTATCACATGTTTACAAGTGCTACAAGGTGTAAAAATATACAAAGAAGAAATCAAACACTGTGTTTTGCTTTTTTTAAAAAAGGTATATATTATTTTTATTTTATGTGTATGAGTATTTTGCCTGCAAGTATCTAAGTGCATCCATGTCATGCAAAGCATGCAGAGACAAGAAGAGGGTATCAGATCCCTGGGAATTGGAGTTAGAGAAAGGGGTTATCTGCTATGTGGGTGCTGGAAACCAAACCCAGGTCCCCTGCAAGAGCAGCCAGTGCTCTTAACCACTGGCTGAGCGATCTCTCAAGCACCAAGTAGCGTGTGTGTGTGTGTGTGTGTGTGTGTGTGTATGTGTTTAATTAAAATGTATTTACTAAAATAATATAGTCTGCTTGTTTCTTTATTTACTAATTTAAAAATTAAAATGTGCTGTCTTTATGAAATCACAGTGATAATAAATAAATTTTAAATGTAACCTGAATGTTTTTATGTTATTTTATATTTTGTTCTTTGCTTTATAAACCTGTAACAGGTTTTTTTTTTTAATTTCTTCTTTTTATTTCATTTTATTTATTGATGCTTTGTGTATTTCATACACCATTTTCCAATTCAGTTCAGGCATATTTCCCTTTCCCTTCCCCCCATCCCACTCAACCCCATCCCAGATCATGCATTCTGCCATAACTGTTCTGCATCTTTCTCTCAGTTTTTTTTTTCCATTTTTTAGCAATAGGTGATAATTTATGAGTACAAGCATCCTTCATGTAAAACCAATTTGCAAGCAGTTGTGCCCAAACCCACACAGCCCCTTGGTCCCACCATCCAGCAGGGGGGCCTTGTATGTTCAATCAAGTTGATCAAATGAGTGTCCAGGCTATATTGCTGTAGGTTCACCGTTCATCCCAATCACAGCCCTTACATTCTATCACGCCCCCTCTTCCGCAGATTTTTTCCCTAGGTTTAGACAAGGGGCACAGGCGGATGAGAAGCAAAACAGTCTACTTTCTCTGGAGCTGTTGCCTTGGACTCTGGTCACTTCTGGTTGTTTTCTTTCATGGGCTGACAGTTTGTCCAGGAATAACCTTTCAATCCTACTAATGAAGCAGAAGCAATTAGATATATAGGTATTTAAACAGTATTAATTGTTATCATAGGGTACTTTGGTATAGACACAGATGTTTGGATGGTATGTTAATCCATGAATTACATTTTTTTCTGTTAAATATGACAGGGTCTTACTGTGGCTTATAACATCTCCTGACCAATAGAGGGTGCAATCTTGTGGCATCAGCCATGGGTTATTCCACCAAGGAGAGAGCCAATAGCCAATTAGATTTTTGATGTACAGGCATGTGGCTGCCTCTGCTGCACAGTATTTCCAGGCAGGTGAGGTGTAGCTGGTACTGACAGAGGAGTCTTGCTTGACTCAAGGAGACCCATATTTGCTTTATTGGTATAGTGGCCTTTGGTAACACTCTCTGGTATTCCAGAGACCATCTGTACACTTGCATGTGTGGTCTCAATACATCTTTCCCATGTTAATGTCAGGTCTTCGACAGCAGGTCCTTATCGCCTCTCTTCTTGCAGCGGCAGTGCATCGACCAGTGATTAGAGGCAATGGGAGCCTTTATCGGCTTTTGTGGTGGTTTGGATCCCCTGGCCAAAATCTTTTTGGTAGAATAATCTATTGCTTGATGTCAGAGCTCCTGCATTAATTATACAGTGTTTAGCTGAAGTGCAAATAGGTGCTATAGGAGAACTTTAGTGTTATTTTTGGTTCTGAATAGCGAATGATCCTTTTCACAGTTCCTATGTCTATATAGTCAATTCAAGGAGCCAGTTTGTTACGAACGGTTTTATAGTAGAGATTGCCGCGGTTTCTATAAAAGTTGTTCGTCCAAGTTTCTGCTTGAGAACGACATGTCATCATATTTCTCGGCTTTTTCTATGGGGGGGGGGTTAAGTCTCTTGTATTAAAACTTTTTGGCACCTGAAAGGTAAAGTTTTTATTAGGACATATTATAAATAGTTGTTTTAAGTAGGATCCACAGAGGGTTTGGTGTCTGTAGCAATCTGAGACAGGCTTTTCTTTCCTTTCGAATTGTTTCAAGATGGGACAGGGATCCTTGGTCTGGTTTGGGCACTGGTTCTGTACATACTACCTAGGTGGCAATAGCTGTAATTTTATTTCTGGTTCTCAAGGTCCATCAGAAATTGGTGGACATCTTTGACCTGGTTGGAAGCATACAATCTGTCACGTGTTAGTTTTTACAAGATTGAGATTTGGCAGGTTTTGACAGAAAGGGTTCCCATTGTCTCATGCTGTAATCTGCCGCCGTACCTATTTTTTCGTTTTCTGGCGGGGTTCGTTCGTATTTTCTGGAACTCAGATGGAGTCTCACGATGAGAGGCAGTTGTTCTAGGCCATATAAGGGTGGAATCAAGGCAAGTTTCATCAAATTCACCCATGCTTGTTTTGGGTGACTGTATACGATTAACTTGGGGACGCGTCAGGAAAGCTTAAATTTTTTTATGGTTGTAAGGTCATCTTATACAGTGAATAAAGAGAATGTCTACGAGGTTCGATATCCCGGTACTTGAACAGAAAAAATGTATGAGCAGAGAAGCCATTGTTCGTATGTCGCCCAAACCCCAAAGTTAAAGTTATTGTTATACCAGTTTATGTAATGAGAACACAAACCTGTGAAACAACAGCAATTGTAATATCTCTGTGGTTAACTTCAGATGCGATATACCTTTATTGTTATCAGACTCTGTAAACCCAGTGTTGTTTATTATACACATATGTTTCACTTTTCTGAGTCCTAGCGGCCCTAATACACACTGTGCTACAGTGCCTGGGAAAAAAGGAGCAAAATCTGGATACTTGTTGAAACTCGTGATACTTGTTCACACTTCAATTATGGCATTGATATCGCATATCACCCGCGGCTTCTCACCCGCCCCCCCCCCCTCCCCCCTCGCCCCCCTCCGCATCCCCCACCTCCTTCCCAATTCACCATTTCAGTCAGTGTTTTCTGATGGAGAGTCTTTCTGTTGGTTAGGTCTTTGTTACTATGGTCATCCCTCTGCTCACATGAGACATGTTTATTTCTGTTGGGCTCTTGGCACTAGATCCGACATATAAGGGATACTCCATTTGTCGTTTGTTTTCTGGGACTGGTGTTACTTCACTGTAACATTAATTCGTTTCTAGCTCCAATCCATTTAACTTGGCAAAGTTTCATAGATGTTTGTCCTTTTTTCACAGGATATCTCATTTGATAGATGTTTTACACGTGTCGGTACCACATTTTCTGCTATCGCACTCATCAGTGCTGAGGGGCAACCCTGGCTGGTTCCAGCTTTTGCTACTGTGGTGAACAGGTCTGCAATAAACATAGCGTGTGCATGTATCTTCTGCCAAGTAAGAATGAGTCTGTGTTGGGTAGTGTTACCAGCCAGCGGTGGTATGATGTGGTCAAACCTGGCAGGCGTGCTTTTGATTGTGAGCTCTTTACAGGTTCTCCATAAGAAAAATAAGCGACTGCTGTTTCCATAGTGGCTGTATTCAAGTTTAATTCCCACATCGAGCAGTGGATGAGTGTTCCTTTTCCCACAACCTCTCCAGCACTTGTTATCATTCAGTATTCCTGATCCTAGCCAGTTTATTGGAGTATAAGAGATAAATTCAGAGTGGCACGAGTTTTAATTTGCATTTCCTTAATATTAGGGATTGTTGAAACCTGCTTAAGATGTTTACTCAGCCATTCCTGTAATTCCTCCCATTTGTGATAGTCTTTATTCAGTATCATTTGTTCCATTTTTGAAGTCGATTCATTATTTTCTTGTCTTCATTGTGTCTTTTTGAGTAGCGTTATACTTTCGGCAAAGAGTTAATGCTTTTTCAGATTGTATGCATCAGTGAGGATTCCTCCCCAATCTGTGGTGGTTTTCTCTCTTCATTCCTTGTTTGTTTCTTTTGATGTACAGAATATCATGAGTTTAATGAGGTCCCATTTGTCAATTGTCAATCTTATTTGTTGTGCAGCTGCTGTCTGATTTAGGAAGTCTTTTCCTACACTATGGTCTTGTAGGACTGCCTGCCAAGTTTATCTTCTATCACTCTCCGCAGAGTTTGGGGTTTCACGTTGAGGTCTTTGATCCATCTGGAGTTGACTTTTGTGCAGGGTGAGAAGTAGGGGTTTAATTTCATTCTTCTGCAAGTGGTGATCCAGTTTTGCCAACACCACTCTGAACTAAAGGATGTCTTGTCTCCTCACTGTGTCTTCTTGTGCCCCTTGTCAAATATAAGGTGGCTTGAAATTGTATGAGCTCAGGTTTGGATCTTCAGTTTATTCCATTGGTCAACTGGTCTGTTTTGGCCAGTACCAGGCTGTTTTTTAATGTATAGCCCGTTAGACTATTGTTTTAGTGTCATGTAGCGATCTCGCCTGTATTGCTCTTTTCTATCAGGGTTGCTTTGGCTATTCAGGGTCTTTGTGTTTTCCAAATGAAAATTAAGGATTTTTTTTCCAAGCCTGGAAGAAGAGAAACTCTTGGGGATTTTGATTGGATTCATCTAAATCTGTATCACTAGTTTGGTCAGGATGGTACTTTTTACTCTATTTATTTTCCCAATCCATATGCCATGGGAGGTTTGTCATCTTCTGATGTCTTCCTCAATTTACTTTTCAGGGGTTTAAAGTTTTTTTGTAGAGATCTTGGTGTCTTGGTTAGGTTTGTTCCTAGGTATTTTTTGTTTTTGAGGCTATTGTCGATGGGGTGAAGGTTTCCTTGTAGTCCTTCTTCAGTTGCTTGTTATTGATGTATAAAAAGGTAAGTGATTT
>VZQC01009539.1:325766-339547 GCA_009823505.1 Rhizomys pruinosus | reverse complement strand
TTTTTTTTGCCCCTTTCCTCCTCCTTTTTTTATGGAGTATTGACTTGTCTAGGTTTCAGGTTTTCAATTTTGTTTATATATTGGATATTGGAAGCCTAAGTCAGTATTCTCTTTCTGTTCTGAAGGTTCTCCAAAAGGAAGTCCACTTAGATTCTCACCAATTCCCGTTGGCGGGTGTGGGGGTGTATTGTGTGCCTGACCTAGCCCGCGCCGCAGTACCTCCAAGACAGGGACCCCCGAAAGAGGGCTCAGAGTCAAGACCCTCTTCCAGCCGTCGCTGTGCCAGACCACCCCAGCTGTACCTGCCCTGCTCGCGTGAGTTATGGCATTCTGCCTGCCACTCAGGAGCCCACCCTCAAGGCCGCCTGCCGGGACCAGAGCAGACATAAACAGAACCCTCTGTTCACTCTGCAAAGGCAAAGCATGGTCCCTCCAAGATGGGGACCCCTGAAAGTGGGCTCAGAATCGAGACCCTCTTCCAGCCGTCCCTGTGCCAGACCACCCCAGCTGTACCTGCCCTGCCTGCGTGAGTTATGGCATCTGTAACAGGTTTTTGACCTATTTTGGAAACTTTTCTGAGCCATGAAATTGAATACTATGAAAACTATTTTTCCTTTTCTTAGTATATGAGAGGAACTTAGTTTCTGGTATCTTCTGTAACACAGTCAAAGATGTAAATCTTAAATGTGGAGAGAAATCTCTCACACATCTGTGTGGTTTGGAGATTTAGTTGATATTTTTGGATCTCACTTAATGCCTAGTGCTCTATTATCATTCCATGGGCTTAGAGAAAAACCTTGATTTCTTAATAGTATTAGAGTCAGTAGCTTTTATTTACACCAACAACAAACAATTGGAGAAGGACTATAAGAACACCTTACCACACACAATAGCTGGAAATAAATAAATAAATAAATAAATAAATAAATAAATAACCAAGGAACAAACTTAACCAATGATACTAAAGATCTCTATAACAAAAATTTTAAACCCCTGAAGAAGGAAATTGAAGAAGGCATCATAAGACGTAAAGATCTTTCATGCTCATGGATTGGAAAAATTAATATAGTAAGCATGTCCATTCTACCCAAATTAATATACATATTCAATGCAATCCCAATTAAAATCCCCATGAGTTTCTTCACAGACTTGGAAAAAATCCTTAAATTCATATGGAAAAACAAAAGACCCTAAATAACCAAAACAACCCTGAGCAAAAAGTGCAATACAGGGAGGATCACTATACCAGATTTCAAACTATGTTACAGGGCAATAGTCATAAAAACAGCCAGTTACTGGCACAACAACAGACCCACTGACCAATGGATCAAAACTGAAGGTCAAAACTTGAGCACATACAATTTCAGCCACCTCATATTTGACAAGGGGGCCAAAAAGACTCATTGTAGGAAAGAGCATCTTCAGCAAATGGTGCTGGCAAAACTGGATCACCATTTGTGCCAAAATAAAATGAAATCCTTACTCATCACACTGTAAAAACTCAACTCCAAATGGATCAGAGACCTCAACATGAAACCCAAAACTCTGAAGGTGATAGAAGAAAATGTGTGCAACAACCTATAAGACATAAGTGTAGAAAAAGAATTTCTAAGTCAAACAAAAGCTGCAGAGTAAATAAGGCAAACAATTGACAAGTGGGATCTCATTAAACTCAAAAGCTTCTGTACAGCTAAAGAAACAATCAAGGAAGTGAAGAGAAAACCCACAGAGTGGGAGAAACCTTCACCAGTGATACATGTGAGAGAGCATTAAAATCCAAATTATATAAACTACTCAAGAAACAAAGAAGTAAGAAAACAAATGACTCACTCAAGAGATGGAGTAAAGAACTGAGCAGAGACTTCACAACTGAGGAAATAAAGATGGCTGAGAAACATCTTAAAAAATGTTCAACATTGTTAATAATTAAGGAAATGCAAATTAAACCCACTTTAAGATAGCTCACTCTGATAAGACTGGCTAAGATCAAGAAAACAAAAGACGCCAAATGCTGGAGAGTTTGTGGGGAAAGGAGAATACTCATCCACTGCTGGTGGGAATGCAAACTAATATAACCACTATGGAAAGCAGTGTGGAGAATCCTTGAAAGACTCAGAATGAGTCTACCACCTGACACAGTCATATTACTCCTGGGTATATGCTCACAAGATTCATTTTATTACAGAGATACATGCACATGTATGTTTATTGCAGCTCTCCTCACAATAGCAAAGATCTGGAAGCAATCTAAATGCCCATCAACCAAGGAGTAGATACAGAAAATGTGGTACATCTACACAATGGAGTTCTATGCAGCAGTAAACAAAGATGACATCATGAACTTTGCAGGTAAATGGATGGAACTAGAAGACATTATGCTAAGTGAAGTAACACAGTCGCAGAAAAACAAACAGGGAATGGCATCCCTCATTTGTGAATGATAGCACCAAATACCGAGTAGTAAGACAAACTGAACAACGTGTTTTTTTTTTTTTTTTAACCTGAAAGCCACTGTGCCATTATAATGTGAATACCTTAATGGGATCTAGATTTAACCTACTATTTATTTTCAGACTTTGTAATTGTGGTATATGGAGGGAGGATATGTATGCATACTTTAGAGGAATATAAAATTAAAGGGGAAAATGTGAATTCCTAAACATGTTTTGGAATTAACATACAGTTTACTTTCAGACGTCATAATTTTGGTATATGTGTGATGTACATGTATGCATATTTTGGAGCAATACAAATTGGAGGGAACAACAACAAAAGGACCGGGTCAAAGAAATGACTGAAAGAGTAAATTAGCCCCAAACAATAAGCTTCTGCATGGAAAATTTTTAAAAAGACTTTAAAAATGCCAGGCATGTATGGGCAAATGCATGAACTTGAGTCAGTTTGGGGGCACGGAAAGAGGAATGAGTATAAATTGGAGTGAGAAATGTATCAGTTGCACACAACTTCAATAAAAGCATTATATAAAAAAGAAATTTTAGGGACTGGAGAGATGGCCTAGCGGTTAAGAGCGCCGACCGCTCTTACAGAGGACCCGGGTTCAATCCCCAGCACCCACATGGCGGCCAAGAGCCGTCTGAAACTCCAATTCCAGAACTCCAGCTCCAGGGGAATCCGAGACCCTCTTCTGACCTCTGCGGCATTGCACGACACGGGTGCACAGACCTGCATGCAGACAGTACATTGATACACATACAGAAATAAATTAAAAAAAAAAAGAAATTTTAAATAGATAATATTTCAAGGCAGTAAGATTTCACTTTCAAGTATCTTCAAGATGAGATGATATTGTTTTTTAGCTTTTTTTCCCTCTATGAATAATGACCTTAAATTCGCAATTCAGTTTTGTTGAATATTCATGATGATGTAGACAGAACAGTTGGTCAGAGGGTTTTCATGTATTTTTCCTAATTTTGCAACCCTCTCAATTTTAAATTGAAATTTTACATTGCTACCTGGTTCAGGTAGCAGTGTAAACCAATGGAAAAAATAGCATGGTTTTGGGCTTATAATAAATCTATGTATCCTAGTTTTATGGCCTTGGATATATAATTGAATGTTTTTCTTGCTTATAAATGAAGCCAACAGCAATAATTCATGGAGTTATTATGAAAAGCACACAGTATAATATGTTAGAAGTGCCCCACTTAATGCCTTGTATATAGCCAATATTCAATACCTTACTAAAGAACTTGATCAAGTTTATGATTCTTATAAGTAACAGAGCTGAGCTACAGCCTCTGGTTAACAGTCTATGATCCTTCCAATAAAGCAAGGTGAAATGGTTCATTGAGCAGTATGAACCCAGCAGGGCATAAATGTGACATTGCTGTATTTTTCCATTCATTGCTTTAAATATTCTGTCAAATCTCTTTCTTCACTGCCTTGAAGTTATCTCAGGGAAGATCCAGAACATTAGACTCACAGATAAAAATATATGGACAAATTTAGAGTGGTCTGTTTGACTTACCAATATATCCTTTTTCAACTCTGACCTTGCAGTCTCTCTATGGCCATGACAATATTTATGAGGCTCACTTTTATAGCTGCACTGTGAAACTCTCTCTAGACTGAGTAGCATGGCTTCCATGGGTAGAGCTGTTTAGACAATGGTCTGAAGATGAAGAGTAATTTGAACAACTGTACCACATTCCGTCTGTCTTTGTACAGATTCTATTTGTTTTCTCTCACCAAACACAAAGAGGCTTGTGTTAGTTATGATCTGCAGTGAATTATGACAAATATGGAAATTAAAGTAAGACATGCTTTTTATTTCAGTTTCTATGGATCAGGAGTCTGGGCTAGACTTAGACTGACTTTCTGGTGAGGTCTCAAAGCTTCATTCAAGGAGGCAGCATTGGATGCAATGTTATCTGAGTTTAGGTTTGGGATTGGGATGGTGTAGGTTTGGAAGGTGTACAGCTTTATTACCACAGTCTAGTTGCGGGTCTATGACTGAGAGCTCTAGTTCTCTTCTGTCAGCCTTAGTGGTTCTTTACATTTTCTTGTCACATGGGTCCCAACATACCAATTTTATCTCTTCAATACCAGCAACCAAGTAAGTTAGTCTAGCATTTTAAGAATGAAATCACAAATGTCATACATACAGGCTTCCTGTTTACACTCTTATAGTCCATTGTTCATAAGCAACTCACAGGATAGGAGCAAGTCATACTCAGAGTGAGCGAAAACTGCAAAAGAATATAAATATCAGGATTAAGGCTCATGGGGGATACCCTCAAATTTTCAGGACAAAATACTATAGCAATATATTAATTATAAATAATAATTTATGTATCTTATGCACTAGTGAAAATTACCAGATAAAAAAATAAACCCAAGGTTTTCAGTGTCCCAATGAAACTATACACAGTTTTCATCCTTATTAAACCTTGCCTTCATGCCTGTTATGGTTTGAAAACAGGATGCTGACCACAGACTTGTGTAATAATATATGCTTCCTTGGGGCTGAAGACATGGTCTCTCTTGCAGAGGACCTGGGTTTGGTTTCCAGCACCCATATGGTAACCATAGGTAATTCCAGTTCCAGCAGATCTGATGCCTACTTCTGGTCTCTGACACAGGTGTACTTTAATACATGCAGGAAAAACACTAATACGCATAAAGTATTTTTAAAAAAAAAAACTAAGACTTTTTAACAAAATAAGCTTTAAATAATTGATCCTTAGCTTTTGACGCTATTTTGGTAGTTTATTTTTACTTTAGTGGATGGGGACTCTTTGGAAGCAGCAGGCTATTGCGAGTGAGTACATCATGGTATCTTGCCTGTAAGTCATTTTTTCTCTCTCTGCTTCTTGTCAGCCATGAGGCGAAGAGTTCTCTTCTCCCACTTATTCTATCTGTTGAGTTTTGCCCCTTGACAGGGGGCAAAGGAATTGTTGTGATCGGAATCCTTTGAAGCCATGAACAAAACTATATCTTTCTTCATTAAGTTATTTTTATCTGGCATTGAGTCATAGTCACAAAAATGTATTGTGATCAATTTATTTTCTATTGAACTATATTCCCTCTCAGAAAATAAAAACTGTCATAAAGACATTTTGAAATATGTAAATCCCTTCCTTAGAAGAAGTCGTGATTTGACAGAATTTATTATGTGTCTGAGAGGGAGAGTGTACAGTATTAGATATCCTTGACGGTTTGAAGACTTCATCCATTGTCCTGCCCATGGTGTACAGTAAAGAACAGAGTCAGCATCATGTGGACACATTGAGTTTTTAATCATACGAGTATTGCTATGAAAAAACAAGTAGCAATGTTGGTTTATTCATACATGTAGAATAAAATGTGGAAATGCTTACTGTTTCTGGGAAAAAAATTATGTTATCAACACCCCCCTTGGTTTCTATATGCCAACTATTCTGGGCATCTTGCTTTTTCCCTGCCTTTTCCAGTTTTTCGCATGCTCCCTTGCCACAGTATTTTATGAGCCTGGATGTCCTCGTGTCCATTTCTGCTATGAAGGCATGTTCCTGCTCCAAGGACCTTTGAATACCTGTGGCTTATGAGGACTCAGGAAGGATGTAGGCTTCTATTTGTTAGTTTCTTGAACTATCATTCAGGTCACTCTATTTTGCTGTGGTTATATAATATGAAAATGTAAAGACAATTTTCATTTACTGTAAGGACTTTTTTTGCAAGTAAAATGACAAATCAAAAAGGTAACTTTGGTGGAATACTGGCTAATTTTTGTTTCAGGAAATTGGTTTTCTGAATATTTTATACAGAGCTCACTTGTTTAATTTCAAATGAATTTTAATTCATTTTCATTTACCTTCTTATGTTAACTTCTAGCCACCAATCTTTGAGGTCAAAAGTTTTAAAATATAAAAAAAAAACAGGCTTTTATTAATAAGTGCAAATTACCTACCTCATCCATGGATTTTTATAAAGTAATTGATATAATTATAGTTCTATTGTTAGTTTAAGGACTGTAGCTATTTTTCAGAATGAGTAATTCCATGAAAATCTGAGACGTTAAAGAATTAATATTAGAGGACTGTAACTGAAACATATGAAGATAAAAATCTTAATTTCTTCCCATTTTAGCATTTTTTATTTGTTTAAAGCAAAATGTTTGATAAGTGATGTTTTAAATTATAATTTCATTTTTTAACATCTCAGTTATGACTTCTATGCTAACTCTGAATATTTCATCCCCCACCCCAAAAGTTACTTCCAAAATAGAGCCTTGAAAGAAGACAGAAGCACCATGGTTGTCTTGTCTTCAGGCTCCTGTTCCTTACCTCACACAGAGACAACAGAGTATATGTTGAACAGTTCTGGCGAGAAAACTTCAACCAAAACAAAGATTCCAATATTCTGGAATTAAGAACTTAAGTTGCTTAAACTTAACAGTAACTTTCTTTAAAACTATTTTTTTTATAATGGGGTATAATTCTATTCTTGAACCTGACTAGTGAAATATAACCATCCAGGAACCTGGAAGATATTATCATTCCTATCAGATTTGGTTTCCAGCCAAATACATTTCCCCTGAATTATATGTCAACAACATGAGGATGAAAGCACAGTCAATCACAAGACACTATATGCTGGTAACAGTTTGAGAAAAGAGTTAACATGACAAGAAAGAACGCTCAATCTACATTCCTAGCTCCCTCTAAAAAGAAGAGGGAAAAACAGCATGGTATGGGTTTATCAACAAGATATTTAGAGAAGCATTCTCTGAGTCATATTAATTCCCTATGGAAATACCTGTTTCCTAAAGAATCCAGCATTCAACAGCCATCTAACAATGTAGTTAAATAGAAAATAGATGGATCATGAGATAGATACATGATATATAGATAGATTCATTGATAGTTGATAAATAGCTCGATGATTAATAGAAGAGAGACAATTGCACACACATACTAATATATATGTATGTGTGTATACCTAATGTCAATTTACCTGTTGCAGAATGGTATACTACAAAATAAATTTAGATTCTTCTTTTATTTATTTTTATTATATATTTTATTTATTTATTTATTTATTTATTTATTTATTTATTTATTTTGAATCTGCTGCACTTTACTGAGAGCAAGTCAAAGTTTTTATATCACAAAAGCCAGGAACAAAAGGCTCATTGCTAAAGGAACTTACACCTGGGTTTCCAAGGACAGCAAGCCAGATAAATTTACACATCAATCAGAAGCGCTTACACATGGTATACTGCTCTTGGCAGGGGAAATAAGCAACAAAACAGCAGTCATAAAACCACAAACCATAAACAGTTTGTCTTATGAGATGTGAGACTTTGTTTCTCTTTGAAGTTCCAATTTGGTTTTTCTCATCCTTCCTGGAGCCCAATTTTCCCAAGGCTGCTTGTTATCTCTAGGCTGTCATTCAAGACATGGCCTGGGAAAGCCTCTTTTTTTTTTTTTTTTGCATCCCTCTCCATGAGAAATAATTATATCTGGGTCTGTTGGTACTAGCATCCATCATATGAGGGACACCAAAAACCATTGTGTCGTTTGTTTTTTTTTCTGACCGCTCACTTTCTTCATTATTATGTTTTTTTGATCCAGCTCCATTCACAACTGCAAAGTTCATGATGTTTATACGCCTCTTTATACGCTGCATAAACTACCATTGATCACATGTACCACATTTTTCTATCCACTCGTCAGGTTAGGGGGCCACCTGGGCTGGTTCCAGTCTTTGCTATTGTGAACAAACTGCAATAAATAGACTGCCGCATGCTTATCCTTGCAGTAAGTCTGGTGGCGTTTGTGGGTATATACCACGGACTGTATGACTGGGTCAAACGGAAGGCTATGCAGCCATTTTAAACTAAAGGCCCCAGCTCAGGAGTGCGAAGAGTTAATACGCGGTTCCACACCTGCTTTCCATAGTGGCCTCCTTTTTGTTACACAGTTTAACTCCTCACCGCAAAGGTGTACCCTCTAATTCCCCTTTCTCCCGATAGTGCTGGCCAACAAGTGGCATATGGATATCATAGCGACAATGTCGTCCAAATCATCACTGCTGCAGTCTGTGAAGGTGAGACGGTCAAGCACGTGGATGTAGAAAAACGAGAGAGACTCGAGGCAGTGGAGAATGATGTACAGCTTTTAGCATGTTCCTTAATTATCAGAGAATGGTGAACAGGTTCTTTAAGATGGTTCTTCTTCAGGACCAGTGCTCTAATTTCCTCCTCTGTGAACTTCTGTTCAGATCTTTGCTCCATCTTTTGATGATTTGTCATTTGTGGTTTACTTTCTTGTCTTTGTTTTTTGAAGCTTGTAACTCTGGAAATTAATGCTTTGTAGTTCGATGTGATCTTTGTGAATGGTTTCCTCCTCCACTCTGTGGTGTTTCTCCTCACTTCCTTTATTGCTTCCTTTGATGTACACGAAGCTTTTGAGTTTAATGAGGCCCCATTTGTCACTTGTCCAATCCTTTATTTCTTGTGCAGCTGCGTCTGATTTAGGAAGGCTTTTCCTACACATAGTCTTGTAGTCTGCTGCCAAAGCTTCTCTTCTATCACCTCCAGCATTTGGGGTTTTCACGTTGAAGGTCTTTGATCCATCTGGAGTTGACTTTTTCTGTTGACAAGGTGAGAGGTAGGGGTTTAATTGTCATTCTTTTCTACTACAAGTGGTGCATCCAAGTTTGCAAACACCACTTCTGAAGATGCTGTATTTCTCCATTGTGTCTTCTTGACCCCCTTGTCAAATATGAGGTGGCTGAAATTGTATGGCTCAGGTTTGGATCTTCAGTTATTCCATTGGTTTCAACTGGTTGTTTTTGTGACCAGTACCAGGCTGTTTTTTGCATGACCAGGTATAAGCCCTGTTGTATAGTTTTGATGATCTGGTATAAGCGATTCCCCTGTATTGTTCTCTTTTTCACTCAGGGTGATGCTTTGGCATTGGGGGTGCGTTTTTTTTTGCCAAATGAAAATTGGAGGATTTTTTTTCCAAACCTGTGAAGAAGAAGAACTCTTGGAGGATTTTGATTGGATCGCATTAAATCTGTACTCATAGTTTGGTGTAGCATGGACATTTTTTACTTCTATGTGTTTTCCCAATCCATGAGGATGGGAGGTTTGCCATACTTCCTGATGTCTTCCTCAATTTTCCTTTTTCAGGGGTTGTTAAAAATTTTTGTGGTAGAGATCTTGGTGTGGCTTGATTAGGTTTTGTTCCTAGGTATTTTTATTGTTTTTGAAGGCTATTTTCGAGTGGGAAGGCTCCCTTGTCAGTCCTCTTCCAGTTGCTTGTGGTGCTGTAAGAACAGCTCCTTTGATTTTCTCAGACTTTTTATTTTGTATCCTGTTAACTTTACCACAAGCTCTTAATCATTTCTGTTTAGGAGCTGTCTGGTGGAGTTCTCTAGAGCATCCCTTATAGACAAAGTCGATATCCTCAGCAAAAGGGATAGGCATCTGTCCTCTTTTCTCTCCTTTTCCCAATTAAAACTCTTTAATTTTCCTTTTCTTGCCTTATTAGCCTTGCAAGGGTTTCCAGCACTCGTATTGAAGAGCGTGGTGACAGGGGGCCAGCCTTGCTGGAGTTCCTACCTTCAATGGGGGACAATGCCTTTGTCTTCCTGGCATTTCGGCTGCCCCGTAATTGGCTGTGGGTTTCCTGTTATGAGCTTGATTACATTGAGGAATGATCCCTCCAACACATGTCCCTCTAGTACTTTAAACAAAAGGATGCGGATTTATGTCAAAGGCTTTCTCCGCATCAATTGCAATGATGGTGTCGTTTTTGTCCCTTCAGTTCATTGTATTATGTTTTGGTGATGTTTATTGTTTCCAGTATGTTGAACCACTCCTGATCTATTGTATGCATCCAACTTGGTCGAATGGTGGAAGTTTTCTCTGCTGTGCGTCTGTATAGGCGCTTGCCAGAATCCTGTTTACGCATTTGGCATCTGTGTTTCATTAGGGAGATGGGTTCTATAGGTTCTCCTTTTGTGTTGTATCTTTCCCTAGTTTCCCTTGGTAGTAGCGAATGCATGGCCTCATAGAAGGGATTCTGGGAGAATCCCTCCGTTTGATCCTTCTAAAAAATTAAAACTGAGTAGTAATGGTTGAAGTCTTTTCGACAATATTTATAAAATTACTCCATGAAACCACCATCCGGGCCTATAGCATTTTTTGGTTGGGAGGACTACCTTACTTACCTTTCGATTTCTTCAACTGTCCTTACTTGGTCTATTTAGGCTGGTCAATCTCCTATCTTTGGGTTGAGACTTTGGATGTTCCCAGGAATTTACAGTATATTCCAGTTTCATAATCCATTTCTTTGCGTTGTCTCTTCTAAGAAATTTTTTCAAACTTAAGTAGAGTTATAAGTGTGTTTTGAAAGATAGGTTCCGTATGAATGGGCGGGATCTTTTCATTGTCCTGTTGTGAAGGTGTCCCCTTTAGTCAAAGCTTCTCTTGCTTTGGGCGCGTTGTTCCCATCTTGCTGTTTGGGTTAACGTGGGGCCTAGAGGTCTGTCTATAAATCCTTGTTGTTATCGAAGGTTCTCATCAAAGAACCAAAACCAACTTGTGGATTCAACATTGATTTTTGTTTGTAAGTTTTTCTTTGGTTTCTAGTTCATTGACATCTCTGCTCTGGAATTTGGTTACTGAATTATTAGTCGTCTTTGTCTGGCCCAATTTAGGGGTATCATTTGTTTTTGGTTCTCGCTTGATTATTTCAGCTGCATTGTTGCTCAGGCACTGTGTTCTTTCTGTTTTTTTACTGTAGGACCATTCGCCTATCCCCTTTTGATACGCCCCATTAGGGACTGCTTTTATTAAAAGTGTCCCCAACATCGATTTTGTGTGTTTTTTCTCATTGGTCACTTTATACACGATCAGGCGTGTTTTTCCTAATATTCTTCTTGTCATTTCTTTCTTGCCCACTCAGTCTGCCGAGAGTGGTTGTTAAGTCCCAATGAGTTTCTTGTCAGTTGTCGGGATATTTCTTACTGGTGTGTGACATCTGCTGGGTTTTCTTGCACTGTGGTCTGGTAGACTGCCTGCGCTTGATCTTCACGAGTCTAGTTGTTATATTTGGTTGCGGTTTTCCCGGTAGTCCCAGTATCTGAGTCTATTTTGGGGCGCACAAAAAATGGTTCCAGCGAAGCGGTGCTGGTCCGATCCGTGTGCGCGCTCGGGTGTTATGGGATGCCCTCTCGATCCAGGCTGATGACCTGTGGCTGGTTCAGTTGGTGCTTGTCCTTTCGTGCCGCCTGTCCGCTCTGTGTTCTTCCATTGTACCTAGTTGCCCTGATCTAGGGGCAAGGCCTGTACTCGGGTCTTGCCTTCCCCTCTCCTTCTTGTGCCTGGGTTCCTCCGTGCCTTGCGCTCCTCGCCGCCTTGTCTTTCCTCACGTTTGGGTGCCTCCCCCCGGTGTTTTGGTGACCCTATCTCTTTCGGCTGTGCCTCTCACTGTCATTGTTCCTTTAATAAGATGTAATGGCCCCTCTTTGTCTCTTATTGATTTTTCCTCTCTTTGAATTCTATTTGGGCTGATATTAGAATAGCCACACCTGCTTTCTTTTTGGTACCATTGCTTGGGGGGGGAGGAGGGGGGTGGGAAGTACTTTCTTCCATCCCTTCACCTTAAGTTTGTGCCTATCCTTGAAATTGAGATGGGTTTCTTGTAGACGGCATAGAAGATTTTGGTTTCTAATCCATTCTCCCCAGTCTAGGCCTTTTGATTGGGGAGTTAGCCCATTAAAATATTGAGGTTATAATTGAAAGATGGATTTTTTTTTTTTTTTAACTGTAAAAGAAAATTTTAGAATTTTGACTTCTAGCCTTTGATTTTTGCTCCTATGGTTATGTTTTTTAGTTTCTTTTCCTAGGTGTTTGAGGATTGTGGCTCCCTTCTCTCCCTTGAATTGCTTCAGTATATTTATGAAGAGTTGGTTTATCAGACATGTATTCCATCATCTTTTTATGTCCAGGAGAGATTTTTCTTCTCCTTCAAGTATAAAGTCGACATTATATTTTGATGGTTTTTTTTGCTTGGGTAAAGTATTCTGGGTTGGCAATCCGTAGATCCCTTACCTCTGGGAAAATGTTTGGCTTCAAATGTTCACTTTCTTGTTTCATGTTTTGAGGCGAGAAGTCAATTGTAATAAAGGTATTCTGATGGGTTTCCACTTGTAATTTGTTGTTTTTCGCGTTATTAGCCCTCTAGAGATCATTAATGTCTTTGTTTGGGCTCTGCATTGTTAACTTTACTATGATATGGCTTGGGGGTGTTTCTTTTCTGATCTTGTCCTGTTTGGGGTCCTATGTGCTATCTTGTATTTGTATGGGTTTTGTCTAGTTTTTATGTTTGGGGGCAAGTTTTTCATGTATTATTACTGTGAAATCTGATCAATACGATTCTCGTTGAGCTTCTTCTCCTATCCCTCTCACTTCCTATGATGGCTGCCGGTTTGACCTTTTTTTCATAGTGTCCCCCCATATTTTCCTGGTTGGTTTCCACTTTTGTGTATTTTTAACAAATTTTTTCGTAGTCGGTAGATCTTTATTTGAGCTTTTTAAATAATTGCTCGGGCTGTGTTGTATCTTCCAGATCTGATATTCTTTGTTCTGCTTTTTCCTCCTCCATTCGACGTTCTGAGGGACGGGAGGGTAGTCTGGGAGACGAGGGTGTTTTTGCTGTTCTGAGGCTTTTTTTTTTTTTCCTTTTTCCTTTCTTCTTTCCTCTTGATGAAGGTGTGTTCTAATTCCTTTTTTCGTTTCATCCTGTGTTTTCTTTAGTACTTTCCATTTCCTTTTTGAGCTCGTCATCAATCTCTTCGTGGTGCTTGGGGGGATCTCAAGCTCTTCTTGTTGGCTCCTTACTTCGTTGGGTTGGCTTTCCTTTTTCCCTTCAGTGGTTTCACTCTTCCGTTCGAGTTTGTTTTTTTTTTCTCCCCTCTAGTTCGTTTCTGGAGTTTTGTTTGGTCTGTTTTTAGTTCTTTCTGAAGTTTGCATTGTATCCCTCTAGGCGTAGGTCCGTTTTGAGTTTTTCATTCTATATCTTTAGTTCTCTAGATTCTTTATTTTTTTCTCCCTCTAGTTCTTTCCCGAGTTTTTCATTCTGTCCTTTAGTTCTTTCTGATGTTGGTCAGTGTTGTATACCTCTAGGTCCTTTATGATTTTTCATTCTCTCCTTTAGTTCTCTAATTCTCTCTTCTTTAGTTCTTTAATTTCCTGCATAGGTCTGAAATTTTTCCTCTAAAATCTGTTCCTTGGTTCTCCTCAAAGGGGTTCCCATTATGGCTGG
>VZQC01009539.1:301852-321933 GCA_009823505.1 Rhizomys pruinosus | reverse complement strand
TAGCTGTCTCCTACAGGTTTGGTAGAGCTTGGTCCAGGATTATCCTGTGCCTTTCCCATGTTGTCCCTTCGTCATGTCCCTGGCATGTGGGCTTCCCTTTTGTGGTTTAGATCACAAATAGCGGACGGTTTTGCTTTCCTCCTTCAGATGCTTTTTCTTTTTGTTGTTGTTGTTCCCTTTCCTCCTCCTTGTTTATGGAGTATGGACTTGTCTGCTTTTCAATTTTGTTGCTATATTGGTTATTGGATGCCAAAACACTCTTCTCTTCTTGTTCTGAAGGTTCTCCAAAAAAAGGATTCCACTTGGATTCTCACCGATTGCGGGGGGGGGGGGGGTTATGCCTGATCTAGCCCGCGCCCCGGCAGCCTGCCCAAAGGCGCAGCCGCACTGGCCACCGGACCCTCTGGCCCAGTGCCCGGGTCCCGCCCTCAAGGCCCCAGCTCCCAAGCTACTTGCCCAGGTGGCTTCTGGGTATCCTGCCCAAAGGCGCAGCTGCACTGGCCACCAGACTCTCTGGACCCTCTGGCCCAGTGCCCGGTTCCCGCCCTCAAGGCCCCAGATCCCAAGCTACTTGCCCAGGTGGCTTCTCTTTATTTATTTATTTTTTTTGAAACAGGGTCTCCTTATAGTCCCAGCTGGTTTGGAACTCATTCTGCAGACGACGAAGCTGGCCTTGAACTCACAGAGATCCACCTGCCTCTGCCTCCAGAGTGCAAGGATCAAGGGCGTGTGCCACCACGCCCAGCTTAAAGACAGGTCTCAGCCACCATGTGGGTGGTGGGAATCGAACCTGAGTCCCCTGCAAGAGTAGTCGGTGCTCTTAACTGCTGAGCCATCTCTCCAGTCCCAAGATTCTTCTTTATTAAAATAAAAATAAATGAACCAATACCTCAAACTTCTATTGCAATTTTAGTGTATATTGTAAAGTACCCTATACAAATAAATTTAACAAATGAAAATGTTTATATTTATATATCTTAAGGTCTATATTTCTGTGTCAATGTATGAATCCATATGTAAAGAAATGTATTTTTAGAATAAATGAAATATATTTTACATGTTGAAGAGGAAAATCTTATTAGATATAATTATTATTATTAGTTCTGGGAATGAAATACTGTATACAATCACAGGGAATTTGCAATATTTTTAGGAAACTGTGTAGTTGCAATGCAAATCATAAACATCTGTGATCCTGCCACCCCAAGACTGTTTCTCAAAGGAATTGCAGTTCCTCTCAACTAAGCACCTCATGATTACTACAAGAGTTTTAAAATCCTCACGTGATCCTAACACTCTGGCCATGGTTTAAAGATGAGAGCCAGATGCAGGCTGAATCTATTAGTCTATCCCAAGGTTTTAAAACTTTAAACTTATAGCCAAAGTCAAGTGGGCTTTTAACTGCCAACTGCAATAAAAGTCATTTTGCAGTGAATGAAATAAAGCCAAAATGTGTCAGGAGGAACGGGGATCAATGATCATTCTTGGGGGCTGCTCTCCTAGCTGTGGCTGTCTCCCTACATTTTCTGAGTTCAGTGGTTTAACCCTTGGATTCCATCAAGAAATAAGAGGGATTTTTTTTTTTCTTTTGCAAACAATATTCAAGGTGCCTTTCTTTTATGGAGTGAAAGAATCATAAAAGTCTGCCAGTTTCTACCTGGTAACACTTTTGTTAATATTTATCTTTCTAATTTCAGCCTCAATGAGCATTCATTTCCCAAGTCTCAGTAGCAAAATATGGGTTAACTGATTTCTCTATGGGCAGACTAGGACCTCTCCCTGCAGCTCCTATTACAACTCAGGATTATAACGGCCTTCATTGTTCTTTATCTTGTTTAGATACATTAAAACATGGAACATATATACTGTTACTCTAATTCATGATTTGTTTCCAGGATCACCAAAAATGATAATTGTCAAATGCAAGAAACAATAATGCACAGACAAAAAAGTATGTGGATTTATATTGGTTTCTTTCAAATCATGATTTAAAAAATTAAATGAGGATTTCTAAATTTTTATTATTGTATTAAAGTTTGCATGTTCATATATATATATATATATATATATATAATATATGCATGTGTGTGCATGTATAAATGTAAACAAGGTTAAATGTATTCATTTCCCCAAACATTAGTTTCTTATGGTGAAAGCATTCAAAGCCCTCTCTTCTAGCTATATGAGTTGTATAAGACACATCACTGCCTGTGATTATACACTAGAGCTTGACTCCTGTTTGTTAACTACAACAGTCCATGAGTCAACATTTTTCCATCTCTACCTTCCTGCTATCTTTCCTTGCCTCTGGTAACCACCACTCTGCTTTCAATTTAAATCAAATCAACATTTTCTTTTCTTTCATTTTTCCTCCTCCTCGTCCTCCTCCTCCTCCTCCTCNAGCCCTGATTTTTAAAATTTCATCAATTATTGTAACTCAAGTACAAGATATTAAACTATGTGAGATAGAGGCAAGCAGATCTCTGTGAAATGGAGCCAAGCCTGGTCTACGTAGTGAGTTCCAGATGGGCTGGGGCTAGGGAGATGCTGTTAAAAAGAAAACATGTTAAATTGATGTATATTACACTGTCATTATTAATAAGGATAGTTTTTCAAATAAAAAATGAACAGGACTAATTTCATATACAGTAGTATTAAACAACATTTTATCTATTTATATTAATTTAAAAATTATAGTACAAAATAGGATGTTTCTCCAGGTCATTTTCATACATGTATATTATTGTAGACTCCTCATAGTCAACCCCATCCTGCCCCTCACTCTCCCTCTTCTCTTCTTGATGCTCTTCTTCCTCACACTAAATATGCCCTCTCTGCTTTCATTACACACACACACACACACACACACACACACTTTTAAAACTGGGTTCTATGCTGGGCGTGGTGGTGCACGCCTTTAATCCTAGCACTTGGGAGGCAGAGGCAGGCAGATCTTTCTGAGTTCAAGGGCAGCCTGGTCTACAGAGTGAGTTCAAGGCCAGCCTGGTCTATAGAGTGATTTCCAGGACAGCCGGGGCTACAGGGAGACCCTATCTTGAAAAGACAAAAAAAAAAAAAATAAAAGAAAATGATGGTCACAGAATTTCATAATAAATTCTTAGCTTCCATTCCCTCAAATCAGCAAAGCGACTTGCTGAACAAGAATACCTGGATGGTAAGAATTCAAATTATCTTTGTCTGAAAGCAGAACACAATTTGTGCCTCTGAAATGTCAGGAGACCTTACTAAAAGCAAAAATAAGAATGTTTTATTTTCCAAGAAAAACAAGTTTTTATGACTTGAACAAAGTATATTCAGCTCACATGAGACTAATAGTTGTTCTCAGCACCCAGAGCAGTGGGGGTGGGGGGCTGGCTTCCAGTGAACACTGTATTGGTCAAAATCCAAGGAAAACACACACTTAAAAACCCTTACCTCAAATATTTTATATATTTTAGAATCTTTGGGGAATTGAGTAGGTGCTTTGGGTATTCTATTAGAGTATTTTGTGGTGATTCTTGGGAGATACTTTTAAAATAAAGGGCTGTAAAAGGATGTTCCTCATTTGCAGAATTTAATAAAAGGCTTCCAGTTTTCTTCTATTCTATAGACACATTTATATACAAAGCAAATCATTGTTACCCCTCTTTTGTTCATTATTAATTACTCACAAAATTTAATTGGGCACTGCAGTTTACATGAAGAACAGTGTGCCTTTATGATGCTTCAGATAGAATATAGTGCATGAAAGAGACCAGCATGTGGGCTTAAATGCAGACTATCAATATTTACTCACTCTAACCTAAACAGTAAGCCTCTCACTCCAGCTGACCCAACACAGGGTCTTATATATACATCACTCCCTCCTGCCAATTTCCATAGGGATACTATAAAAATGTTAATTCAGCCTACAAATCACATTAATATGTTTAGAAAATCAAATTGTATTTGTCACTGTAATGTAGGACTATGTGGCCAATTTGTAAAGGATGGATTTAAAATCTAATGCTGAAGCAATAGTAAAGAGGGCTTTTGATTTATTTATTTAACTTTGTGTAAAAACAATGTGATGCAATTTTTACTGGTCACTGTTAACAAATGGCAGAAGGTGGTTACTGTGCCTGAGAAAATCCTTCTTTCTTTACTCCTTAGAGTATGACTACTTCCTGGCAAGATACCTTGCTTTTGGCAGCTGCAGCAGCAGCAGGGAACTTCTGACCCCTCACTGCTGTTGACACAGCCTGCATCCATTGTTCCTTCACTCGGCTTCCCCATCCTTCCCTGTCGGGTACTGCATGAACTCATCTCAGCTCCCATCCATGTCTATGACAGTCAGTGATGTAAAAGTTCAAGACTTCAGCTCTCAGTTCTCTCAGCTACGGAGAGGTATTCTCATGGTATGCTTTCTGGAACTCAAGACTAAATATTAGCAAAATGCTCTCTAAAGTCAAATTCTCTAGATCTTTCCATTCTTTACTGCCCTGAGGAAAACATAACTCCTCACTGAATTTCTGTTTTTTCTACTCTCTTCTCTCACCATGTTTATTTTTTCCCTAGTGCCTTCTGCATGGCTGGACACAATGGCTTGAGAGGTGCCTTTACTACTATCTCATGTTTTAAACTCCATGTCACTGAATGTTTCCCCATTTTCATGCAGAATCTGCCTCATCAACCATTCCCATCTCTGCATCAGTCTTTGAGACTTCAAGATCTTTAGTCCATTGTCCATCATTTCATTGCTACTGTTCTTCTAATTTCAACTAAATCAATTTCAAAGACAATTCCTGTTAACATTTTGCCCTGTCAGTACTTGACATTTTTTTTTCTGTTTCCTCAACTACCTGTCATTACCAATAAATGAAACTAATCTATAACTTTGAGCAGTGAACTAATACAATCTTTGCAAATTTTACAACTGATTCTAACATTCCTCTTACCTTTAAACACTAAATACTACCCACCCCATCCAAATTTGTCATATTTTTTCACACCTTAATTCGATCAATCATATTCACTCTTAATTTTATTACACCTCCTCCTCTTTAAAAAAATACTTGAATGTTTAAAACCCTGTTTAAATCTGACATTGTCTACTACATATTGAATTTGTGCTTATGAACAGGGCAGATATGAAAAACTGTGCTATTTTAAATATATAGTCATTGACTTTTATATACTTCTATGAAATTATTCTGATCTTAGGGGAAAGCAATGACCTAATGCCCACTCAGTGGGAGGAAACTCATGTGTGGTAATATTATCATAGCCAGATGCACACAAATGAAGGGGTCACAGATCACAGTTCCCCAGGGTTGACACATCCCTAAGCTAAGGTAACATTTTACTGACTACAAAAGAATTATCCTACTTACAGACAAATATCCCAGATGCCCCTCAGAAAAGAAGTTTCTTTTGCACCAGATGAGAATAGTACAGAGTTGACAACTGGACACCCACAGACATGGTCTGTGAATCACTCATGCCTAAATGACACATCTACAATGCAACCTCTACACATAAGCCCCAAGCATCAAAGAACAAGGACCCAGGAAGTCATTAATTACCTCTTAGCTCTCGTTAAGGAAGCTCCTCCATGCAACAGGAGACTAGGAAACCAGGAAGGGCCTGAATGGCCAACCTGGGAAGATTAGGAGTCTACAGAGATTGTTTCCATGCTGCCTATATTCAGCTTCACATACACAGGGTTCAGGGAACATTGAGGAATAAGAGGTGGGAAGATTTTGTAAGAGCCAGGGTGGCAATGCAAGACCAAACAAGCTCCTAGGACCCTGTTCCCTACAGCATCGGTATTGACATGCACCCGACCCATGCAAGCTCAACTGGACAAAAACCCAGCACAGAACTCCAGAAATGAGTAGTAGAGCCCAACCTTGGCTGAGGAAATGTTGGCAGCAGATGGTGGTTGGGTGAAGAAGATATGGCCTTTTTTAGAAAAGTTTCCTGATAGGTTGGCTAAAGCTCAGGGGAAGAGCTTTCACTGAGAAGCGAGTGGGGAGAGTAATTTGGTGCAATGGACCCTGGCACAAATGACAAGAGGATGAAAACTCTGGACTCCAGTGGGGGAAGGGAGATGCTACTTGAGGGTGCCGAGAGAGAAACCTGTATAAAGGCAGTTAAGAGTAACTGAAAAATTATGTATGAAGCACATAAAAGTTCAATTAAAAATTAATAATAAACACAAAAGAGAAAAAAATCCTCAAATATGCATTCTGCAAACTAAAAATCTTGGTATGATAAAGGTTTTATTTCTTGTCCTAGAATGAAGCTCTGAGAATGAGAGCACAAAAGTTTTATTCCATTTCTGATATTTATTGGCCTGTTTTCTCAGTCCAAGTATTCATCAGGACTTAAATTTTCTCCTACATTTACCCCTGTTCACATATCATAGTCTTACATTGCTTATCCAGTAGGATACATTCTGAGAAGTGCACCCTTAGATGATTTTTCTCATTGCGAAGACACTGAATGTTTTTGTCAAAGCCTAAATATATGTAAATTACACAAGATTGACTTTTAATAGCATTGAGACACAGTAAACACAAGATTCATAGGATTGTTGCTTCCATTATAATGGAAGCAACAATCCTATGAATTCTTATAATAAAATCATATTTTATCAAAAATTATTAAATGAAGGAGTGCAGTATAACATATAATAAAAACTTAAGATTGATCAATACATAAGCAAATAACACAAGCATTGTCAATGCAATAACTGTATACACTTTACTTATTTTTTTATTTTTATTTTTTTTTTTGAGACGGGGTCTCCTTGTGGCCCCAGCAGGCCTGGAACTCACTGTGTAGACCAGGCTGGCCTTCAATTCACAGAGATCTGCCTGCCTCTGCCTCCTTTGTGCTGGGATTAAAACCATGCAGCACCACACACTTACGCTTTACTTTAATGTGACTATTACTGTAGCAGGTTTTTATACTAGGACAATCACAAATATTTGAGTCAGGTGTTTTATTATGATATTAGGAAGGCTACAAAAATCATAACATAGTGAGATGTTTCAGTTCCATTATAATGTTTGTAGACCATTGTAACATACATAGCCTTCATCAATTGAAACATCATAAAGCAGAACACTACTGTATTTTGTTTGCTTAGTGTTGGGGCTTATTCTCTCCCTTCCTCACCTTAAATAAAGGCTGTAGGAGGTTATGGAGTTTAGATTTCCATTGGTGATATTATCCCTACCATCTGTCAACACCATATAAGTATCAGAGGCTACTTGAATATCTATGGAGCAAATAATTATCATTAAAATTTTACCTGACTTCAGTCTGAGGCAACCACTGAAAATAAATGTGGCTTTCCAATATTTATGAGTGAAATAATAGTTGCCTGTTGAAAACTAGAATTTCCTTGATCTATCTCAAAGATTCTGATTCAGTAGCCCTGTGAAAGAATCAATGCAATTGACACTTCTTCCACGGATTTCATTTATTTTGATATATTTCTTTTTTTCTTTTTTTGCTTCGTGTTCTTTTTTTAAATTTTTTTTATTTTTAAGGGATTCTACAATATAATGACACAGTTGTTTACAGATAGAATTGATGTTACTCAGTATGTCATAAAATTAGGTAATTGGTGCATTTTGCAAGTGTGTATGTCTAAATTTTGAACAACCCAAGGTTCCCATAGTCCAGTTGGAGAAGCTTGTATGCACAGGCATGTTGATCAGTTAGGAGTCCAGACTATATTTCTGTAGTCTCACGATTCACCCCTATCTCTCTGCAGCCCTTACAATCTACCACGCCTCCTCTTCTGCAGTTTGTTCCCTGGGCTTTGGGAAAGGGGCACAAGTGGGTGAGAAGAAAACAGTCTAATTTCTTTGGAGTTGTCATTTTGGACTCCAGTCTGTTCAGGTTGTTTCCCTTCATGGATTGACAGCTTTCCCAGTGATACCCTTTTTAGTCATACTAACAAAGCACAAGCTATTGGATGTACAGGCATTTAAGCAGTACCAATTATTATGTCAAGCTAAGCTGTGAGCATAGACACAGATGCTTGGATGGTATGCTAATCCGCAAACTGTGGTTTCTCTATAAAGGGTGACAAGTTCTTATTGTGGCTTATAACATCTCCTAACCACTAGAGGACATAAGCTTGTGGCATCCACTGTGAGTTATTCCTCCAAGGAGAGAGCTAATAGCCAAATAGATTTGGGATATATATAGACACTTGGCTGCCACTGTTGCACAGTATCTCCAGGCTGTTGAGGTGTAGCTGATATTGACGGAGGAGTCTTGCTTGTCTCAGGGAGACCAATATTTTGCTGTATTGCTTTAGTGGCCTTTGGTAACGCTCTCTAGCATTTCAGAGGCCAGTTGTACGCTAGCAAGTGACGTCTCATAACATTTTTCATGCTCACACCAGGTCTTCGACAACAGGGACTTACTGCCTTTCTCCTTGCATATATCCCACTTATAGGCAAAAGGCCTTTATAATTTGGGGGGGGCGGGTTTGAATCCCCTAGCCAACATCTCCTAGGCAGAATAATTCATTGCTGATGTCAGAGCTTTCCTGTAGTAATATATTTTGCTTAATTACACAACTTATAAACACTTTACTATTGAATTTGGCTCTAGATAGAGAATTATCCTTTCACAGTTCCTATGCCTATCAGTCAATTAAAAAAGGGTAGTTATGCCTGTTTTATAGGAAATTACCACTGTAACAATTGGCTCTAATTTACAGTTAGGGAGTGGTTTCATTACCATCATGTTTTTCTTTTTCCTATAAAGGGGAGAGGTAGGAAGGTTTCTCAGTATCTGGAAGGTAAACTTCATTAGGGCCCATTATAAACAGTTAACCCCAATAGAATTCAGAGAGATGCTCAGTGTCTGTGACTCAGGCAGTCTGAGGTTCCTCTTTCTTTAATGTTCAGATGGGTCAACCTCTCTGCTGGCATTTCCCAGTCCATCCTGCATAGTCATAAGTTGTATGTTTTCAGGCATTTAGATTGGTGATTTTTACCTATGGGAACATAAAATTCTCCTCCCATTGTTAGTTTCAAGATCAGAAAAATTGAAAATTTATCAATAGGATTGGAACACAGAGTTTTCCATTTGTATCTCAGAAAGGATAGTACCCCACCTCCCACCTCCCTCTTTTTTAAATATATTTTGATATATTTCTTTAAGAGACTTCCATAATGCAGAACAAGCAAAAAGTTCACCATTATAGCTACCATGCTGACATAAAGAAAATAGGTCTAGTTTTAATTTCTGATATACATCCAGCTCAGTACAGAGTTTAGAGTAGAACAGCAATTTGCAAAAACATGCTTCAAAAACTCATTCTGTATTCATCCTCCAAGGCTATGAAGATTTGGCTTTTAAATGGAAGACCTATGCCAATGCTTCAGAGAAAGGCATTGTTTACTTAAAACATTTATTTATGAGCTTCACAGAAAATACCTAAGAAGAGTTCATTCTAATCAGCTGTACAGCATTTCATGTGTACAGAAAATGTTTTTATCCTGAATCAATCAATAATTGGGTACATGATAATCTTCCTCATAATTGTGATGACTCTCACAATGCCACCTGATCATCCATAGGTTTTTGCCTCTAGCAAAGATATTTTGTTATGTGCTTCATTCTGAGTTAATTACCTAACTCCAATACATGGCATTGTAATAGATGTTGTCTCATCAGTATGCAGAACCATTCCCTAGTTTGAAGAGAGAGTAAAGAAAAGACTTCTTAATTATACCCCAGATTCCCACTCATTAATTGACCTTCTTTCAAATAATCACGAATCAACTAATGTGGTATAGATTGAGAAAAAGTTAACAAATATCTCTATAGCACAGTGTGTCTTTCAGAAGAAATGTACCCATTTTTAATCAGTTCTGTTTATCAGCACTATTCAGTAATTAGTTCCTATTAACGTTACAAAAAATTGAATTTATTGTGTTATCCTTTCTAATATAAATGGATTATTCTTAATGAGATCATCTCATATGCCAAAGTTTTCAGATCAATATTCATTCCCCCAAAGATGCTTTTTTTTCGTATTCAATATCATTAAAATGAAGGAATAAAAGAGATTTAAAATAGACAAAGAAATATACCTCGTGCACCGTGTTGTTTCTATAGTTGAAGGAGCTCTGACATTGTGAAGCTCCTAGCTTCACATAGATACAGCAGAAACACAAGGTGAAAAATAAAGTTTGTGATTATTGCAACAATGTCTTTGGAACTCAATATCAGACAACTCTGTTTTGAAACTAAGAGTTTCTAAAATGCCCAAATCATTGTCTATGAAATTATTGAAGTCTTAGCCTTTTAGTTTTAGTAATATTGATGCTAAGGAATTTTTCCCTTGAATCTAACTTAATAACACTCCCATGGAGGAAGAAAGTCAGCACAGTTTAGCAGATGCTGCTAAGAATCTCCATGAATGTTCCTAGCCTAGGAGACAAGGGAAGGAAAGGAAGAGGACTCAGAAGACTATTTACCGATGCTATGAAGAAACAAAAAGCAAGCAGAGACTTATTACACTCCAAAATTCAACAAATCAAGGTATTTAAGAGTATTACCTAATCTTGAAAGTACAGTTCTTACTTCTTAAGGAAAAAATAATTTGATATTATAGAGGAAATACTTCTGTATTTTCAGAAATATATAATGAAATATTTGTTAATTAAAATCTGCTAATGTCACATGTTTAAACATGTAAACTTGAGGCTTTTCCAAGATGGCAGTTCCCAAGGCAGTGGGTGCATTCTGATCAGCTAAGGGAAAAGTCAGGGAGGGGGACTTAGGGGCCCCCAAGAGTATTGAGAATCATTGGAGGTGGTCAAGGGCATTTGGATCCTTAGGGACTACAATTTGGTGCTATAGACATTGCTCAGGGTGTCAGGAGAGAACAGGGAAAGACCCAGTATTGGCTGAGCATTTCTCCTACTGAACCCAGGTACAGACTTTGGAGCTGGCCCTGGAAGATCTGCTAATAGCTAAGGGTGGTGTAGGGTGGTTCTGAGAATACATCTCACCATCTCACTGGGTGGGTAATTGGGGTGCACACCATTTGGATGTGGGGACTCAGTTGCATTGCAGTGGAAGCATTGGAACCCTCCAGCCCACAGGACTGGGAGTGCCTGGGCCCTTGGGATGAGGGTTTTGCAGGCCTAGGGGTTTCGGGCCAGCTTGGGTGTTGCATGGCTTAGTCCATTGGGTGAACTGTTTGCTGATTGGGTGAGGAGATGTATTGGTCTGTACAGTATTAAGATAGAGTTGAGATTTTGGAGCCTAGAATGTCCACACCTGAGCATCAGTTAGGAAGTCAATAACGACTTGAAGATAAAGGGGAAAAAATAATTCAGAGATATAATACACTCCAGGACAGTATGCTTAAGGGGTCACTGGGCATTTTTCTCTTTTGGGGGTTTATGAGACAATAAAATAGAGGCAGAAATAAAAACATAAGCTTAAAAATATTAGAACAAGAGTTAGACACTGCCCAATTGACCCCCTCTTCCCACTTTGGTACAAAGCACATTTTTTTATTAATTTTATTTATTTCTGTATGTGTATGAATGTACTGTCTGCATGCAAGTCTGTGTACCCGTGTTGTGCAATGCCGCGGAGGTCAGAAGAGGGTCTCGGATTCCCCTGGAACTGGAGTTCTCCTGGAATTGGAGCTTCAGATGGTTCTCAGCCGCCATGAGGGTGCTGGGGATCGAACCCGGGTCCTCTGTAAGAGCGGTCGGCGCTCTTAACCGCTAGGCCATCTCTCCAGCCCCAAAAAGCACATTTTTTCTGCCTACCTGCTTCCCATAAGCCTGATAAATTAGGCAGATCCCACCCAATAGTTCACCATTGCCCTGCCTTAGAACCAACATTGTTCCATTTGTTCCAGAGCCCATATCTATCCTGCTTAGCTGACAGAACCCACCAACTTGTTTTCCCACCATCCAGTCCTAAAAGTAAGGATTTTTCCTGGAATTTTCACTTAAATGAATAATTATAAACATAATCAAAGAATCCAAGGATTTTAAAGAGTATATAAACAAATAATTCAAAGAAGAGAGGAAGAAACTTCAGTTTGAACCCCAAGAAAATAGAAATATGCAGTTGGATGAAATGACAAGCACAATGCAAAATTTGAAAAGTGAATTCACGAAGAAAAAGAAATATCAAAGAAAACTCAAGTTGAAATGAAGAAAGAATTGATAGCTATAGTTTGAAAGGGAGAATGCATGTCCACCAAACCAGTCACATAGAGAACAGCATAAATAATAGAAAGATTGTAAAAATAATGATTACACTAAAGAGGCTATAGAAAAAAAAATCAAGGTCTAATATCAGAAACACAAAACAGGACTAAAAACACAAAGAAAAATTAAAATGACAGTAGCCAAATTATTCAATAAAAAGTTTAAATATCAATAAGCTCAACTCCCCAGTCAACAGACATGAGTTAGTTGAATGGATTAAGAAATAAAAATCTGGAGAGATGGCCTAGCGGTTAAGAGCGCCGACCGCTCTTACAGAGGACCCGGGTTCGATCCCCAGCACCCACATGGTGGCTGAGAACCGTCTGAAGCTCCAATTCCAGGAGAACTCCAGTTCCAGGGGAATCCGAGACCCTCTTCTGACCTCCGCGGCGTTGCACGACACGGGTACACAGACTTGCATGCAGACAGTACATTCATACACATACAGAAATAAATAAAAAAAATTAAAAAAAAAAAGAAATAAAAATCTATTTGTTATATGCAGGAATCTCATCTTATCTTCAAGGACAGGTAATACTTTAGGGTGAAAGGATGGAAAAAAAAATCTTCCAAGCAAATGGCACTAAGAAAAATGCAGGAGTTGTTATTCTAATATCTGACCAAATAGACTTCAAAATAAAATTAATCAGAAGACATAAAAAAGAAAACTTTATTCTAATCAAGTGAATAATACACCAAGTTGGCATTACAATAATGAACAGATATGCACCAATCACTGGTACATCCAATTTCATTAAAAAAAAAGTACTACAGGTCTTAAAAACACAAATTAACCAGGCAGTATTAGTAGGTGCCTTTAATACTCCACTTTTGGCAATAGATAGGATACCTTGACAAGGAATAAATAGAGAACCATTTGAATTAAATAGTATCATGCTTTGAAGGGACATAACACACATCATTAAAATAGTTCAGTGTAGCACCAAAGAATGCCTATATTACTCAGTAGACCATCGAAGTTTCTCTAAAATAGGCCACATGTTGAGACACAAAACAACAGCAACAAATACAAAACAAAACAACAAAAAAAATGGAAGTAAGTCATTGTTTTCTATTAGACCACAAGTTAATGATGCATAAATCAGTAGCAAAAGAAGCTCTAGTGATTACACAAACTCACAGAGATTGAATAATACACTTCTGAAAGATGAATAAGTCAAAGAAGAAATCAAGAACAAGATTCAAGCATTCCTGGAACAACATGAAAATAATACTACACAACGAAACCTTTGGGACACATTAAAAGCAGCCCCAACTGGGAAGTTTATAGTTCTTAGTGCCTATATTTAAAAAAAAAAATCAGAAAGAACACAAACAAATGACTTAGTGGTGCAACCCATGATTCTGGAAAAGCAAAAGCAAACCAAACCCAAACACCACAGACAAGAAGAAATACTAAAAGCAGAGTGTAATTTCGATGACACAGAAACAAAGAAAAAAAAAATACAAAGATTCAATGAATCTAAGAGATGGTTCTTTGGAAAGACAAGCAAAAAAAAAAAAAAAAAAAAAAAAAAAAAAAAAAAAAAAAAATCCTGCCCAAGCTAAGCAAATGAAAGAAAGAGCAAACTCACATCAACAAAATCATTGACAAAAGAGGAAGCATCCCAATAGACACAAAAGATACAGAATATTATAAGGAATACTTTGAAAACCTTTACTCCAATAAACTAAAGAAAAATCTAAAAGAAATAGGCACATTTCTACTTTCAAATGAACCACAAAATTTAATCCAATAAGATGTCAATAGCTTACACAGATCCCTAACAAATAAGGAAATAAAACAATAATACAAATTTTCCCAAGTAAAAAAATAAAATAAGAGCCCAATTACAGCTGGATTCAAAGCAGAATTTTACTAGAACTTCACAGATCTACAAATATAATGCTGAAATTAATCAAAGAGGGCTGGAATGCCCATGCTCCTTCTATGAAGCTAATAACAAAAACCATGAGGAGCTGGAGAGATGGCCTAGCAGTTAAGAGCGCCGACTGCTCTTGCAGAGGGCCAAGGTTTGATCCCCAGCACCCACATGGCAGCTGAGAACCATCTGTAACTCCGATTCCAGGAGAACTCCAGTTCCAGGGGAATCCGACGCCCTCTTTTGACCTCTGCGGCATTGCGACACGGGTGCACAAACCTACATGCAGACAGTACATTCATACACATAAAATAAATAAATAAAATTTTAAAAAGAAGAAATAATTTAAAAAACAAGAAGGAAAACAACAAAAAAGAAAACCATAGGCTCATATTCTCAATAAACAGAAATGTAAAAATTGTCAACAAAATACACAAAATTAGCAGAGACGCATATCACTAAGATCATCCACCATAATCAGGTTGATAATATTCCAGAGATAAGGAGAAGATTTCATATATGTAAGTCAATAAATGCAATATAATCATTTAAACAGACTTGAAGACAAAAATCACATGATCATCTCAACTGACACAGATAAAGTCTTTGACAAAATCCAACATGCATTTCTGTTAAAAACCCTAGAAGGATTTGGAATGGAGGAAACATGCCTCAAGAAATTCAAGCTATATATAAGAAGCCCACAGCCAATAAATGGAGAAAAATGTGAAACAATCCCATCAAATTCAGGAACCAGACAAGGCTGTCTACCATACCTACTCCTTTTCAATATGGTGCTTGAACTTCTAGCTGGAGCAATAAGATAAGAAAAGGAAATTTAAAGGGTAATATTTGGAAAACACCATATCAAACCATATCCCCATTTGCAGATGAGATATGATATTATAGATAAGACAATTGACAAACAGGATCTCATTAAACTAAAAAAGCCTCTAAACAGTAAAGGAAACAAATAATTAATTGAAGAGACAGTCCATATGGAATGTGAGAAAATCTGTACCAGCTATACATCTTAAAAAGGATTAATTTTGAGAAGATACAAAGAACTAAAAAAAAAGAACCAAGAAAATGAATAAACCAATTAAAAATAGTCTATGAATTTGAACAAAGAATTCTCAAGTGAAGAATAAAGATGGTTATCCTGAAAAGTATTCAACATCTTTATTAAACAGAGAAATGCAAATCATTACTAGTTTAAGAATTCATCTTAAAGTAGTAATGATCTCACCCAAGTCAGAATGGCTAGGATTAAGTTAAAAATGACACCAAATGCTGGCAAGGATGCAGAGAAAGGGGAATCCTCATTCACTGTTGGTGGGATTGCACATTGGTACAAGCATTGCAGAAAACTCTTGAAAGAAAGCTCTTAAAAAACTAAAAACAGACCTACCATATGATCTGATTATACCACTCCTTGGAATATACTCAAGGGACTCACCCTACTGCAAAAGATACTTGTGTCAGCAATGATTGTTCTCGCTCTTTTCAAAATACTCAGGAAACAATGTAAATATACCTGACCTAAAAAATCAATGATGTATATTTGGTATATTCATACAATGGAGTTCTACTCAGTAGTAAAGAAAAATAAAATGAAATCCTGAAATTTGCAGGTAAATGGATGAAACTAGAAAATTTTATTATAAGTGAAGTAACATTGACTCAGAAAATCAGGCAGTGTATATTCTCTCTCATTTGTGAATCTTAGCTTCAAAGCCTTAGATATGAATATATATTCTGATGTAACCACAGGAGTTAAGAAAATAGAAACCATGTAGGTTAAAGGAAGGGAAGAGTCTGGAGGGGAGGGGGGAATAGTAGAAAACAAGTGTAATCAAAGCAACAATGTAGAGAAACAGGGATAGTTGAACTGTGAAAGAAATAGGGAAGGTTTACCAGACTAAAATGAAGGGAGATAAATAATCCTTCTGTGGCATTTAAAAACAGAGGAAACTGTACAACTGAAGGCTATATAACAAATAAGTGTCCCAGACAAGGGAAACCTCCCTTTGAGTTGTTGGTCAGAGTATTCCAAGAGACTCCCAAGCTAACACAGGCTACTGTTCCAGCCCTTGATTACTTCTCAGAAAATGAAGGTAAAACTCTATTGATGGCAAGTGGGCATACCTCAGACACAGGACTTGGAGCATTCCACCTGGAACTGACCTGAAAACCTCCTACCGGCAGAGTAGCCCCTGTAGTATCAAATGATAATATGAAAACTGCCAAGGGAGAAAATCCACCAATGACACTATCCAGTGGTGAATCACAGCAATGACCAGCCCAGAAAACAATTTCTACTGGTATAGTAGTGGCACATTTATCTTGGAGGTAGTCAAGAGCTGTCTAATTGTACTTAAGGTCTGCCCAATAGGAAGGAACTCATGGTTCGGTAAATCTAGCCAAATATATATGGCTGGAGAGGTCATAAATTCTAGAGAAAACCTATTTTTGTCAAAACCCTAAACCAGCATAATTTCATACTGTGTTCTAAATATCTCTCTTTATATATACATATATAAATATATATATATATGTGTGTGTGTGTGTGTGTGTGTGTGTCTGTGTGTGTGTATAGACAAGTATACCTCTCACAATTCATCAAAGAAGATTTTTTTGCAACATATGGAGACTATTACAAAGTTCCCCAACTTGTCAAGAACTGGTCAAATGCAGAAAATTAGTAGTTGAGAAGTGCCCAGATCTAAGTGACACATCTACAATGCAACCTCTATGCCTAACTCTCAAAGAACAATAGTAGACTACAGAGTAGAAAGAATATTAATGGATCTCTTCAATCTCACCAGCAAAACATCCTCATGCAGTGTGGGAAAATCCAGCTTAAATTGCAGGCTAGCTTCCAGCTAGCACTCCTCAGGGCACTGCATGGCCGAGGGTCTGACCCTACCTCAAAGAGGAGCAAGCAACGTGGCCTAGGTGCATGATGCTGGGTGGGGCAACGGTGTGCAGTGGCACAGAGTTGAGGTACTTATTATTGGTCCTGGGAACTGATGTCATTTAGTTTATAAAAGCAGGTTGTAGTAAGAAATAAATTTGAATTTCCTAGTAACATTATCACGGAATTCCCGACTGTTATTTTTATTAATTACTGAGCACATACAGGATAAGGTAGGCCTGCATTTCATTCAGGTGGACAGTGGGTTGGAAAAAGGCTCCCCTTTGCAGACCACCAGTCTGGGTAGCTGGTGTTGTGAGTGGGCATAGACTGAAGGGAGGCCAACAGCCATCAGCCTGAAATTCCTGTCCAGGCTTCAACAGTCTCTGGGCAGGTGGGAAGTCATGGCCAAGAGTGGAACATGTGTCTTGTGGGTCCAGGCTAAGGACTTGAGTTGGAAGTGCCATTAAGCCTGGGCTGTGGGAAGTAGCCAGCTGGCCTCTGCACCAAGGGGTCAGCTCCCCACAGTGTCCGCAAAATGGACACTGTGTTCCCCCTTCCCTTAGCAGGGCCGCGTGGTCCTGTTTGGAATACAAAGAAGCTTTCTACAATGCAGCAGATGGTGATTATCCCAGAAACCCACAACTGGTCCAAATGCAGAGAATAAGAGACTACATGAATGTGACACCTATATCAGACCTCTGAACCTGTATCTCAGGGACCATTGTGGAAGAGGTGGAAAGACTGTAAGAGCTGAATGTCATTGATGATTATGAGGAAACAAAGTTTATCAGACAGCATGTAAGTTACTCATATGAACTTATAATAATGCTAACAGCATGCAAGTTCAAACCAGTCAAAATCCCAGAATAGAAGTAGGGAAGTTGGTAGGAAGCCCAAATTTTAGCTGAGGAACAATTGGCAACATATAAGTACTGGGAGAAGAGCTGGTTTTCTTAAGGGTGCTACTAGTAGGATAACCAGGCTCTGCTTGATGGATACACACCAAAGGAAATTTTGGAGATACAAACTGGCTCTGTAGAACTTAATACACATGACACAATACATGAGAACTGGAGTTGGGGTGGGGCTCAGGGAACTATAAGGGGAGTGAAGATAGCTGAAGGCATCTAAATATGATTAAAATATATTTTATGAATCTTTCAAAATTTCTATGAAAAAGAATAATCAAAGGCTACTGTGGTGGTTTGAATGAGTGTCCTCCATAGGGTTTAAGTATTCAGACATTTGTCTCCAGTTGGTGGCACTGTTTTTGGAGGTCTTAGAAGGTGTGGCCGTGCTAGAGGAAGTATGTCACTGGGGGCAGACTTAGTGAGTTTAACAAACCTCGTGGTCTCCAGGGTCTCTCTCTGCTTCCTGTGCTCTTTGCGAGATGTGACCCTCAGCTTGCTGCTCCAGATCCAGCCACCATGCCTCCCACCACAATGGACTCTAATTCCCTGGAACTGTCAATCATATGCTCAAATAAACTCTTCCTTTTATAAGTTCCTTTGGTCATGATGTTTTACCACAGCAACAGAAAAGTGACTAATACAGCTACCCACCATACAATTTTAAAATATATTTAAAGAAAAACAAAAAAATATTAGAAAAAAGGACAAAATGTGTAACATTGGCAATATAGGTATTCACAGGTGCATTATTTTAATTATTTCATTTATATAGCGATTGTCTCCTTAAAGCATTGAAAAGGACATGAACTGAGCATGTGCCTGAGTTTGGGCATGTGTTTGCTAACATTTCAGCTAACATGTTTTGCCATCACAAGCCACATCACAAGACCTCAGGGTCAGCCCCAAGAGCTGAAGTAACACACGATGATATAGAGGTCTGGCATTGGCTACTGGGAGGTAATGTCATGCAACATGGGATCTGTCTGTCCCAAGCCTATGTAGGTAGCCTATTGAATAGAATAAATCAAATCTGTACCTTGATCTGTCTCCAGGACCCTGCCCATGTGATCTCTTCAGCCTGTTCCCACTCAAGATTAACGACTCCCACAATGAACTAATTTATAAATACTTGGATAATAATCAGGACTTCTCTACAAAGGTATTCTAATCCTTACAAGCATTCCTGAATGTACCTCACATTTACTTTGAGAGAGTAGTTTATCACACTTAATACACTCTATGATGAGGCAAAGGTTCTGCTTTCAGGAAATGCTTCCATTTACAGTTTAATTCTTTATCATGTCCTTTTATCTTCTCTAGGTATATTGAAAGATCTATTTTCAACTAGAATTATCTAAATATTATGCAATATTCTTCACACATTTTCATTTGCTGACATCTCTAGCTCATTCAAAAATATCTAATTTTTCCATTAATTCATCTAATCTCTTGAAAATGTCAATGAAAGAAGGCAACACAATGAGAATTTTATTTAAAATATGTAGTCTACAGAACTATATGCAATAATAATACTTGTGGTTCTAAGTACCTCCAAAACAGTGCCACCATTGGAGACAAATGTCTGAATACTACACCTATGGGGACACCATTCAACCACCACAATAATTTTTTTGGTCTGTTGAGACAGGATTTCCCGGTATACCCTCAGTTGTCCGGGAACTCACTCTGTAAACCTTGAACTCAAAGAAATTTGCCTGTCGCTCTGCCTCCCAAGTGCTAGGATTAAAGGCATGTGTGCCCCACCACACCTGGCTATTAATAGAGTGTTGTTGATGTTTTCTATGTACCATACATAATTTTTCAGTTCCATTTAGACATATTCCCCCTTTCCTTCCCCCACCCCACCCCAGTTCATGCATTCGGCCATACATGTCCTGCACATTCATTCAATCTTGTTAAAGTTGTTTCTTTTCTCTTGAAGTTTTATTGTTTGGGCCAGAATTTAACTGTATCAGTCCAGTCCATTGACCCAGTCATGTAGATGTTTGTTGTTCCCTCCCATTGTATAGATGCTCTTTTCTTGCTGGCATAAGTAAAGAGAGACGTTAATTTCGCCCCCCGAAATAAACAAATGCTCGGTGCTTTTTTA
>VZQC01009539.1:228389-299561 GCA_009823505.1 Rhizomys pruinosus | reverse complement strand
TTTTTCTCTCTCTTTTTTGTTTCCTTTAATTTTATATTATTCCAAAATATGCATATATACACTCCACACATAAATTAAGATTATAAAATCTGAAAATAAACTATAGGTTAATTCCAAGGCATGTTAAGGGATTTACTTTTTTTAAATTTTATTTATTTTTTGTATGTGTATGAATGTAGTGTCTGCATGTAGGTTTGTGCACCCATGTCGTGCAATGCCTCAGAGGTCAGAAGAGAGTCTCGGATTCCCCTGGAATTGGAGTTCTCCTGGAATTGGAGTTACAGACGGTTCTCAGCCGCCATGTGGGTGCTGGGGATCAAACCCGGGTCCTCTGCAAGAGCAGTCGGTGCTCTTAACCACTAGGCTATCTCTCCAGCCCCTGGGATTTACATTTTAACAGTAAAGTTGCATGCAGATAAAAAGAAGTACAGCTTTGCATTCTATTTTTTTAGAATATGAATACTTATCTTCCACCCATATTTGGTAATTACAGTGTGTGAATATAAGTGGTAGGTCAATTCTAGAGCCCATTAAGAGATTCACATTATAATAGCACAGTTGCTTTCAGATAAAACGAAATGTAATAATAAAGTTGCTCAGTTTGCCTGCCAACTGGGAAATTGGCGTTAGCATCCACAAATGATGGAAACCACTCACTTTTTCCCCCCCCTGGGACTGTGTTACTTCACTTAGCATAATGGCTTTGAGTTCCATCCATTTACCTGCAAAGTTCATGATGTCATTTTTTTTTACCACTACATAGAAGTCCATTGTGTAGGTGTACCACATTTTTCTTATCCAGTCATCAGTTGAGGGGCATTTGTATTGGTTCCAGATTTTGCTATTGTGAAGAGGGATGCAATAAACATAGCTGTGCATGTATCTTTGTGGTAGGATGCATCTTGTGGGTATATATCCAGGAGTGGTATGGCTGGGTCAGATGGTAGGCTCATTTTGAGTCTTTTAAGAGTTCTCCACACTGCTTTCCACAGTGTGTGTATGAGTTTACATTCCCATTAGCAGTGGATGAGTGTTCCCCTCTCCCCACAACCTCTCCAGCATTTGGCGTCTTTTGTTTTCTTGATCTTGGCCAGTCTTATGGGAGTGAGATGATGTCTGAGATTGGTTTTAATTTGCATTTCCTTAATTATGAATGATGTTGAACACTTTTTAAGATGTTTCTCAGCCATCTTTACTTCCTTACTGGTGAAGTCTCTGTTCAGCTCTTTATTCCATCTTTTGAGTGGGTCATTTGTTTTCCTACTTCTTTGTTTTTTAAGTAGTTTATGTATTCTGGATGTTAATGCTTTATCAGATGTATCAGTGGTGAAGGTTTCCTCCCACTCTGTGGGTTTTCACTTCACTTCCTTGATTGTTTCTTTAGCTGTACAAAAGCTTTTGTGTTTGATGAAGTCCCACTTGTCAGCTGTTGTCCTTATATCCTGTGCAGCTGCTGTTTGATTTAGAAAGTCTTCTCCTACACCTATGCCTTGTAGGTTCAGGTTGAGATCTTTGAACCACTTGGAGTTTATTTTTGTTTAGGGTGAGAGGTAGGGGTTTAATTTTGTTCTTCTACAAATGGTGATCCAGTTCTGTAACACCATTTGCTGAAGATGCTGTCTTTCCACCATTGAGCTTTTTCGGCCCCTTTATCAAATATGAGGTGGCTGAAGTTATTTGAGCTCAAGTTTAGATCTTCAATTTTGTTCCGTTGGTCAATTGGTCTGTAGTTTTTGCACTGCTGTCTGTCCCTCTATCCATGTACACAGTTCTTCTCCATGGTGGGTGGCAGATGCCCTGGGTAGGCTGCAAGGCTGCACACCAGACACCCTCCTGGCTGCAGAGACTCAGTTTAATTTTGAGAGAAAGCTATGCCATCCTTATTAAATTTTAGTCTTTAAAATGTCTTGTTTTATGTGTCTGAATGTATTGCTCACATCTGTGTAAGTGCAGCCTTGCCATGCAATGCCCATGGAAATCAGAAGTGCATGTCAGATTCCTTGTAACTGGAGTTACAGTTTTTAGCCATCATGTGAATGTTGAGAATTAAACCCAGGTCTCCTGCAAGAACAGCCTGTGTTCTTAACTGCTGAGCCATCTCCTTAGTGCCTGAAAATATTGTATTTATTATTTTTATTTCATGAGTATGAGTGTATTATCTGCATGTTTGTAAGTGTACTCTTGTCATGCAGTGATCACAAAAGAGGGAGTTGTAACTGGAGTTACAGTTGATTTTTAGTCACCATGTGGTTGCTGGGAAGTGAACCTAGGTTCTCTACAAAAGCAGCCATCTGTCCAGCACCCTCTCCATGCTTTTATTTAAACAGGACATATCATACACACTTATCATATATACATTTAAAGGGAGAACAGCAGACAAACTAGAGATAAGGCCTTCAGAATAATTTGGAATTGTATTCAACAGAAACGTTCAGGTTGGAGCTCTTCAAAGATCTAAAGATTAGAAATAGCTGTTCAACATTCACACTCTCTTAGCTAGGACAAGTGATAGTTTGTAAGGTCCAGAATGAGAAGCTATTAAAGACCCACAGATGATCCACAGGGCAGGAACTGCCTGCCTGAAATAAGCGGATTACCTTAAATATTTTATGATAGAGTGTCAGGAACGATATAAATTTAGGGATTTTTTTTTAGACATTCATAAACATTTTCTAAAAATTCTGAAAGGCTTTTCCATCAAAGATAAGAAAAATACCTGTCATCATGTGTGGGATGGTTTCTAAGCCTTTTGCTTTCCATGTCTCTGGGGAAAAAAAATCCAAAACTGCTGATTGTATTCCAAATACTTTTCTGGAAAAATAGTTCGTCATGAAGCAAAATAAGCAGTGATGCTTTTAGTATGTACTGTGCTAAAGTGTGCTTTTAAAACATTATCATGCATGCAGGACAGTTATGGCAGAATGCATGATCTGGGATGGGGTGGGTGTGGGGGGGGAAGGGAAAGGGAAATAAGCCTGAACTGAATAGGAAAAAATGTATGAAATGCACAAAGCATCAATAAAAATTAAATTAAAAAAAACAAAAAACAAAAAAACATTATCATGCCGGGTGTGGTGGTGCATGCCTTTAATCCCAACACTCAGGAGGCAGAAGCAGGTGGATTTCTGTGAGTTCAAGGCCAGTCTGGTCTACAGAGCTAGTTCCAGGCCAGCTGGGGCTACAAGGAAACCCTGTCTCAAACACACACACACACACACACACACACACACACACACACACACACACAAAACATTATCCTGAATGATTGTAAAAATATATAAAAGCAGGTATGTAGGACAAGTTGTTTCTTCTATGAAACAACATGACAGACTGTAAACTTGGAGGAGGCGCTTGAGTCAACACCCAGCCACCAGGTTCCTGCTGGACCATCAGACATTAAATTTTGGTGCAGAGGATTTTGGAACTCTGGGACTTTGAGTACGGCTGGAGCCATATAAAATGGCTGACACAGGAAGTGGGCCTCTCTCTTGCCTTCCTTTGACCAACATGTGGGGCACAGGGCAAAGGGGCTACTTAAGAACTCCTGGCAGCCATGTTGGACTTGGAACCCAGCTGCATGCATGGCTTCAGTGAGTGTGTGGTATCTTTTAAACAAACCCATTAAAATTCTCTAATTTTAACTAAGATTTGAGAACTCTGTACTTGCATTGCCTTAAGAACTGGGGAAACCTAGAAGCAGCAGAGAGACTGGGCAGGACTATGTGACACTGTGCAAGCAGTTGCAGGGCATTAGGTACTTCCAGCCCAAAGAGGAAAGTTTCTCTGCAATGGGGTATAAAGGGGATTAAGACTGAAAAATTATGCATGAAACACAAAAAATTCAATGAAAAAGGGAAAAAAGTAAATAGTTGCACTGGTGAGTTCTACTTACCTGTTTATGCCCATGCAAATATCTTCTATCCAACAGTTTTTACAGGTTTTCTTCTCCCTACTACTAAAGTTAAAATTGGTGAATGAAATGAAATGTGAAAATCTTTACTCCAAATGTAGGTTATTGGATACTTCTGTTTTTTAGTTGAATGTATTTAGCTGTAATTGATTATCACTGTGCTGCTGCTTATTAATCACAATATGATGCCATGTCCATGATGCATGAGATTTATAATAACCATAGATACTGACTTTATGTTGAACTTACTGTTGAAGATGTGAGCATTGGAGAAATGGCTTTTGTGAAATATTTTTTAAAAGAGAAATTTTAGACTCAGGAGGCAGTGGATCTCTGCGAGATCAATACCAGTTTGGCCTACATAGTGAGTCCAGGACAGTGGTGGATGCACAGGGACCCTATGTCAAAAAGAAAGAAAAAAACAGGACAGAAAAGAAAGAAAAGTAAAAGAAAAGAAAATTAGAGTCAAATGTTCTTTAGAAAAATTTATTCTTAAAAGGTAATAAATATGACTGAATAATGTATTTTAAAATTAATTATTTATAAAAAGAAATTTAGGGGCTGGAGAGATGGCTCAGCAGTTAAGAGCACCAACTGCTCTTGCAGAGGACCTGGGTTCAATTCCCAGTACCCACATGGCAGGTAAGAACCCATCTTTAACTCCAGATCCAGGGGAATCTGACACTCTCTTCTGACCTCTGCAGCATTGCACGACACGGGTGCACCAACCTACATGCAGACAGTACACTCATACACATAAAAAAGAAAAAAAGAAAAAAAAGAAATTTAAGATCAAGTTTTGCCTGTGAAAATATTGCATCAGAAATATGGTGCAAATGCAGAAGTTAATTTCTTTTCTACCACTCTGAGTAACTTTAGAATAGTACATGCAAATATATAAAATTTAAAATATACCAAAAGGCATTTGAGACTTTCATTTGCTTTATATTTAATTTGCAAAAGTAAATGTCCGTATTGGTTACATATATACACGTGTGTGTATGCATTAAAATCACTTGATATCTAGCAATCTGGTATATTCTCAACATTGGTGATAAAAGTTGAATAAAACAAGTTGGGCGGGGCTGGAGAGATGGCTCAACAGCTAAGAGCACCAGTTGCTCTGGCAGAGGACACAGGTTCAATTCCCAGTATCCACATTCAGGCAACACACTCATACACATAAAATAGTAAAATATGAGATCAGAGATCTCCCAAGACCACCTGAAGCACAGAGAATACACTTTCTACTCGGCACCCCACAAAAGATTCTCCAAAATCGACCACATACTGTGACACAGAAGAAACCTCCACAAATACAAAAAGATTGAAATAATTTCATGCATTCTATCAGACCACAGTGCAATAAAACTCAACATAAACACCAGGATAAGCCCTACTACCTACAAGAACACATGGAGACTAAACAACACACTCTTGAATAATGAATGGGTCAAGGAAGAGATAAAAAGAAATAAAAGCATTCCTGGAACTGAATGACAATGACAATATAACACAACAAAACCTATGGGATACCTTAAAAGCAGTCCTAGCTGGGGTGTGGTGGCGCATCGCCTTGAATCCTACACTTGGGAGAGAAGGCAGTGGATCCTTGGGATGTCAAGGCAACCTGGTCTACATGTGAGTTCCAAGACAGCTGGGGCTACAGGAGACCCTGTTGGAAAAGACCAAAAAAAAAAAAAAAAAACGTCTAAGAGGAAGTTTATAGCCCTGGGCCCCTACATTAGAAAAACAGAAGAGCAAAAGTGAACAATCCAACACTGAACCTAAAAATACTTCAGAGACAAAAAAAAAAAAAAAAAAAAAAAAAAAAAAAAAAAAAAAAAAAAAAAAAAAAAAAAAAAAAAAAAAAAAAAAAAAATACAAAAAATCAATGAGTCCAAAGTTGGTTCTTTGAAACAATAACCAAGAGACAACGGCTAAGCCCAGTTAACAAAAAGAAAGAAGGAAACAACTCCACAATACAATCTGTGAATGAAAAGGGAAAATATCACAGCAGACAAGGAAAGATTCCAAGACAATCATATGTGAATACGTCAAAAACGCTAGTATGCTCTATCAGTTTGAAACTAGAAGAAAACGGTTTGAATATCTGCAATCCTGGAAATCACCAAAGCTCACCCAAAAGAGATCTACAGCTTAAACCGACCCATCATGAAAAGACTTGAAAAGGTGTAATAAGAACCTCCCAACTAAAATATGTCCAGGCCCAGAAGGTTTCAAAGAATTCTATAAAACATTTCAAAAAGACCTACACCATTATTACTGAAGATTTGTTTGAAGATACAAATTGCGCCCAATTCCGCCTATGAGCACCGCTCACTCTAGTAACAAAACAGCAAGAGATACAACCATAAAAGAACGATGAACCGCGCACTAATGACACAAGAGGCCAAAATATCTAAACAGGATACTAGCATTTTGCATACAGACTCACATCAACATTATTCATCATGACAAAGTTGGATTAATATGAGAGATGCATGGAAGGTTCAACATATGAAATCAATAAACAATCATCAAACACATAAACGGAAAAAAGACAAAACCCACACCATCATCATTTAGGTCATTTGTTGTTGTTTATCTCAAGTGTTTTTAGCTCAAGTGTTAGATTTGATTATTTTGTGCTCTTTCTGGGTTTTTTTGTTTTTTTAAAAAAAAAATTCTTTTTTTTTTTTTTAGTGTAGGCACCCAGGGGTATAACCTTCCCTCTTAGAACTGCTTTTAAAGTGTCTCATAGGTTTTGTTGTGCTGTACGGTCATTTTCATTTAGTTCCAGGAATTCTTTTATTTCTTTCCTTATTTATTCCTTGACCATTCATTATTCAGGAGTGTGTTGTTTAGTCTCCATGTGTTCCTGTAGACAGCAGGGCTTATCCTGGTGTTGATGTTGAGATTTATTGTACTGTGGTCTGATAGAATGCAAAAAAATTATTTTAATCTTTTTGTATTTGTTGATGTTTATTCTGTGTCCAACTATGTTGTCAGTTTTGGAGAATGTTCCATGGGGTGCTGAATAGAAAGTGTATTCTCTGGTGCTTGGGTGGAATATATGGTAGATGTCTGTGAGGTCCATTTGGTGTATTCCAGTTTTCAGTTCAGATGTCTCTCTGTTTATTCTTTGTCTGGTTGCCCTGTCCAAAGGGGCTCAGTGGGTTACTGAAGTCCCCCACAATCAGTGTGCTGGGGTTAATCTGTGCCTGGAGGTCCTGTAGAATTGTATTTATAAAGTTCAGTGCACCAGAGTTTGGTGCATATATATTCATGAATATGAAGTCTTCTTGGTTAATTTTCCCTTTGATAAGGTTATAATGTCCCTCTTTCTCTCTACTGATTACTTTTACTTTGAAGTCTATTTTGTCTGATATTAGAATGGCAACTCCTCTTTTCTTTTTGGTACCATTTGCTTGGATTATATTTTTTCCATCCTTTCACTTTAAGTTGGTTCCTATCCGTGAGGGTGAGATGGGTTTATTGTAGATAACATATAGATGGATTCTGTTTCCTAATCTATTCTCCTGGTCTATGTCTTTTGGTTGGGGAGTTTAGTCCATTAATATTTAAGGTTATAATTCAGAGATGTGTGTTTCTTCCTTTTACCTTATTATCCATTTGCATTTTTGGTCTAGGTTTCTACTTCCACAGTTATGAATTTATTAATTTCTCTTTCTAGGTGCCTGGGGATAGTTGCTCCTCTCCTCTGTCCTTTGAATTGTTTCAAGTAGTCTCTGAAGGGTTGGTTTTCCAGACATATATTCTGTCATTTTGTTTATGTCATGGAAGATTTTTCTTTTTCCTTCAATTATAATCGATATTTCTGTTGTGTATAGTAACCTGAGCCATCTCTACAGTCCTGGATACATTCTAAAATAAGAGGTAGGGTCCTGAAACTTAAAGTAGTATCAAATTCTTTATATATTTGATTTTTTCTCAAACATATATGCTTATAGTAAACTTTAATTTATACATTAGACATAGCAAGAAATTAGTGACAAAAATAAAATAGCAGTTTGCAGTATACACAATTAAAACTTGTGTGAATGCCATCTTTTTCTTTCACAAATCAGAACAATTAGAATGTTGAGACTTCGGTTTACTTTCATTCATTGAAATAATGGAAATTGAATCCACAAATGGGAAATGAGTACTGCAATTTGAAGATAGGAAAGAGTATATTGAAACAAAATGTGAAATAAAAGTGTATGTTTTGATTGATGGATAAAGAACACATAATACTAATAATTTCATATCCTTAAGAAAAAGAATAAAGACGTGGTTTGAAAGGAAAATGATCATTTATCACCAGTTCCAAATGAATGTCATATCTACACTATGGTGATCTGAATGAAAATTATTCCCCATGAGCTCCAAGTATTTAAACACTTGGTCAGTTGGTGGGGTTGTTTGGAGAGATTCATAAGTGTAGGCCTCCTGGATAAAGCATGTCACTGGGGATGGGCTTAGAGAGTTCATAGGCGCATCCCATTTCCAGTGTCCCTCCCTCTGCTTCCTGTGCCTACTTGAAGGTGTAAGCTCTAGCTTTCTGCTCCAGGGGCAACCTGTCATGCCTCCCTCCCATGATGAACATTATTCCCCCTGGAACTGTGAGTCCAATAAACTCTTCCTTCTATAAATCACTTTGGAAATGATGTTTTATCAAAGTAACAGAAATACAATTAATACATACATTATCTCCTATCCTTAGACATAGCATTTCTAACAGAAATATGCTAAATTATAGGGAAGGATTAATATATGTGTAAAGTCACTAGGATACTAAGAAATAGCACAATTGTTTTCTGCACTTTTCCAGATACCAACACAAAGATTTGAAAGTTCTGGAGGCCTATCGAAGGTACAAGTCTCATTAAAACTTACTCTGAATTCTTATCTTCCAAGATCCCACAAGAACATCCCATTAAGCTTTGCCTACAGAACTCACTGGCTTTTCTAGCCTAAAGGCTCAAACTTCCACATTCTTCCCACAGTTACAAACCCCTAAACGCACATTTTTATCACTTCAATGGCTATAAATTAATTCATGTTACTAGTTTTTGTCTTAGTTTCTTTTCCTGTATTAAAATACACTAAGAAAAAACAAACAAACAAAAAACACCTTCAAGGCTTTATCTAGTTCACAATTCTCAGATTCCAGTCCATTACTGGTGGGGAGTTAAGGAGGGCAGGAACTTGAACCAGGTAGTTATATCACTTCCATAGTCAAAAGAAGAGAACAGAGAATCTCATATTTTCATAAGCAAGCCTACATTACTAGTTAATAGTAAAATCTTAGAAATGTAGACACAGTCTTCCTGGGACCCCAGAATGAATTAGATCTTAAGTGGAGAAAAGACAAAGCAGAATTTAAAATGATAAACAATGTCATAGGAAAGGTTGACAGATTCTTTTAGAATCTTGTGTTCTAATTGTATTCATACCAGTTCTCAGTTCTCAGGTGTACACAGATTAATCTGTAATCACCATGAAGTTTGATAATGGATGAATTTGCTTCACGAAGGTGTTAAGAATGCCACCTTCAGAGCTAGGTGGGAAGTGGTTCTTTGTTGTTTTATGATTTTAGTTCAGTCTTAATAATTTCACATATGTTTGCCTTCCATATTGACCACCCATACATTCTACTTCTGTACCGTATCTGTCGACCCTTTTCCTCCCCACAAAGTGCTCTCTCTCTCTCTCTCTCTCTCTCTCTCTCTCTCTCTCTCTGTTTCGTGTTTTTCTTTTCAAATTCTAATAAGTGATTTAGAAATGTCTTTCCTGAATTAGCACTAAAAACTCAGCAAATCTGAGCTTGACTGATGTCCTGAAAACAATGGAAATGATACAACTAGAATTTAGAACTGTGACTTAGATACAAAGAGTTCATTTCATCTTCAAGAAAAAAGAAGTGCATGGTATGAGAGCCTCAATTTCTCTGCTGATGTTTCTCATTAATTAGGATGCTAATCTTCCTTTCAATAGATGTTCTCAATGTTTCAATAAGAAGGAACATTGAAGCACATTAAAATACCCTACTATGTACATGGTAACATAAAAACCCATGCCATCAAGTCCTTAGGGTCAGGAAAAATGTATTAAAAATAAGATAGCTGGTTGAGGCTGCAAGAGTGCACCTGACTCTTTGGGTGAGCTAGTCATAGGTCAACATCCTCCTGTTTTGGAACAACCCTCAGTCCCTCCATTCCATGACTCATGGTTCTGCTGCTAACCATGAGTAAGAAACAGCCAAGAACAACTTTATCAGTAGCTTGGAAAAAATATAAAGCTGTAATTTCATTTTTCAAAGCTATACAAATATTTATTGCAGAAGGGCAGTTTTGATTATATGTGTATGTACAAAGTTTTTCTGGATTTATCTTAAAAAATACAGCTCTGCAAAAAGAAAAAAAAAAGAAAGAAACAGTTCATCCTGCTCCCATTGGCACGCTTGGGCCTTGGCCAGTCCCTACTTCGGCTGTGGAAGAGCGCCCGTCTACCTGGGTGAGATAACCAGAGACATTGGGTCTCTGTACCACTGTTTCAGAACAAGCTCCAGTTGCTTGATCCAGGTCTCACATGTTTTCTGCTTAGGTAATTAGAATCTTCCCAGTTAATCCCCCATCACCCTGCCTTGGGCCTAGGCTCCCTCACCCTGCTGAAAATCTCCTGATTAGTCTTCCTGGAACTACCTGGCCCTTCCATTAAAAAAAATAAAATGATAGAGCCTGAAGCAAAGACCAATAAACTACTCACACTTGATCAGAAAGCAGTCAAGCTACATCAATAATATAAAGGGAATCAAGCTTGACCTCAACAAAGACAATCTTGACACAACCAACAGAAGAAATCCATATGCCAAGGCCACAATGGAAAAACACAATTAATATGAAAGACTAAGATAATATGTCTCCAGCAAACACACCAGTCCTATAAAAATATTTTGCAATTGGGAAGTACCTAGAGTAAAGAATTCAACAAATTTAAATGCCAAACAAACAAACAACTCAAAGAATTCAAAGAGGATACAGATAAACTCCTAATGAATGCTCCAGAAAATAAAAATACAAGGAGTAATGAAATGACAAAGACAATTCAGGATTTGAAAGGTGAATTCAGAAAAGAGATAGAAATATTGAGTAAACCTTAGGTCCAAATGAAAATGAAGTTGAAAAACTTGAAAAGCAAATTTGAAATGAGAATAAAAAGCCTCAACAACAGAACGAGTGAAATAGAAAACAAAATATCAAGACTGGATTATAAAGTTGAAGAATTGCATGATTCAAGCAAAGGATATGATATATAATTTAACAAAAAAGAAGGAATGGAATATGTGGGAAATATGAGACACCATGAAAAGACCAAAATTATGCATCATAGGCATAAAGGAAGGAGAAGAATATCAGAATCAATAACAGTAACCAGATATTCATTAGGTTTATAGAATAAAACTTCTCTAAATTAAGACACAATATACCCATACAGATACAAGAAGCACACAAACACAAAATAGACAGGACCCTAACAGAAACTCTACACTACATATCATAGTAAAAACACTAAGTGTACAGAACAAAGAAAAAATACTGAAAGCTGCAAAACAAGTTATATTTAAAGGAAAACCCATAAGAATTACAGATGACTGTTCAATGCAAATTATAAAAGCCAGAAGAACCTGGAAAAAATATTTCAAGTTCTGAATGGTCATACATGCCAATACAGAACACTTTAGTCCCCCAGCCCCCCTCAAAACTGTCTATCATAGTTGAAGGAGAGAGAAAGCTCTTCCATGATACAAGTAGGCTGAAAGTGTGCATATTCACTAAACCAGCCCTGGAGAATACATGAAGCAATACTACAGACTAAAAAGAAAGAAATAACTATACCCAAGAGGATCCAGAAAGAACACAGATGAAGGTACAATTACAGAAACACAAAATAGGACTAAGAAAACAAACAAATTAAAATGACAGCAAACTATATATTTTTTAAAAGTAACTTTAAATAAATTGTTGTTGTCCATATTTGTTTTACTTAAAATCTGTACAACAATAACTTTGGGATTGGTACATACAAATGTTCTCTATAACTTTTCTGTTGTACAGTATCATTTTGTAGCATTCTCTTTTACCTGTAGGATGAGTTAACTTAAGAAATTAAGTTTGCTTCCCAAGTTAATGACATACAGTCACCCAAAACAGCATGGGTGAATTTGATGAAATCTGCATCTTGATTCCTGCCTATAGGTATGTGTACTACAACTGCCTTTTTGAGACTCATGGGTCAAAAAAAAAAAAAACCTAAACTAAAAAGAGGGGATACAGATATATATGAAACCTTTTTGTCAAAAACTTTGCAATTCAAATCTTAAAACTAACTACGGGAAAAGATTTGTATATTTCCACAGGTCAAAATGTCACCAAATTAATGGCTAAGAAAGAAAAGACACAGCTTTGCATTGTGTAGGATGTACCAGGAAGTGCCAGCAGAAAGGTTGGCCCATCTGAACATTGAAAGGAAGAAAAGCCTCAGACTGCTACAGGCATCAAACCCCTCTGTGGATCCTGCTTGTAACAACTATTTAAAATGAGTCCTAATGAAACTTACCTTCTAGGTGCCACAAAGTTTCAATATGAGAGACTTTCTTACCTCTCCTTCATAGAACAAGGAGGAATATGATGATGATGAAGTTGTTCTCTAACTGTAAATTGGAGCCAACTGTTATAGAGGTAATCTCTTATAAAACCAGTAAACTGCCTTCTTTAATTGACTTATAAACATAGGAACTGTGCAAAGGATTATTCTCTATTCAGAACCAAGTATAATACTAAAATCTCCTTAAGCTGTGCATTTAAGCAAAATATATTAATACAGGAGAGCTCTGATATCAGCAATGGATTATTCTACCAAAGAGATGTTGGCCAGGGGATCCAAGCCCCCCCAAAAAAAGGTAAAGCCTTCTTGCCTGTAAACTGGGATACCTGCAAGAAGAGAGGCGATAAGGCCCTGCTGTCAAAGACCTGATGTAAGCATGGGAAAGACGGATTGAGACTACACTGGCAAGTGTACAGTTGGTCTCTGGAATGCCAGAGAGTGTTACCAAAGGCCACTAAACCAATAAAGCAAATATAGGTCTCCTTGAGTCAAACAAGACTCCTCCATCAACACCAGCTACACCTCACCTGCCTGGAAATACTGTGCAGCAGTGGCAGCCATATGCCTGTATATCCCAAATCTAATTGGCATTAGCCATCTCCTTGGAGGAATAACCCACAGCTGATGCCACAAGCTTACATCCTCTACAGGTTAGGAGATGTTATAAGCCACAATAAGACCCTGTCATATTTTACAGAAAAAACATAATTCATGGATTAACATACCATCCAAACATGTGTGTCTATACCAAAGTAACCTACCATAACAATTAGTACTGTTTAAATACCTATATATCTAATTGCTTGTGCTTCATTAGTAGGATTGAAAGGTTATTCCTGGACAAACTGTCAGCCCATGAAAGGAAACAGCCAGAATTGACCAGAGTCCAAAACGACAGCTCCAGAGAAAGTAGACTGTTTTGCTTCTTGTCCACCTGTTCCCCCTTTCTAAGCCTAAGGAACAGTCTGCGGAAGATAGGGCATGGTAGAATGTAAAGGCTGCGATTGGGGTGAATGGTGAAACTACAGCAATATAGACTGGACACTTATTTGATCAATTCTATTGAACATACAAGCCCCCCAGCTGGATGGTGGGACCCGTGGGCTGCGTGGGTTTGGGCATAACTGCTTGCAAATTGGTTTTACATGAAGGATGCTTGTATTCATAAATTATTTCTTATTGCTAAAAAATGAAAAAAATAAAGAAGTAATAGAAGAGAAAACAAAAAGTAAAAAAAAAAAAAACAAGTAACTTTAAATATCAATGGGCTTTACTGTCCTGTCAGAAAAACACAGACTAGTTGAATAGACTAACACACAAAATCTTTCTTTTTAGTCTACAAGCAACTTACTGTCAAGGCTAAGTGCCACCTTGAGGTGAAACACTGGGAAAAATAATAAAATATTCCAAGGAAATGGTACTAAGAAACAAGCAGACATTGTAATTCTAATATCCAAGAAGATAGAATTTAAATTAAAACAAATTAGAAGAGATAAAGAAGGTCACTTCATTCTGCTTGAGGAAACAATTAACCAAGGACACATTACAGTCATGAATATATATGCGCCAAGCTTTGTTTCACCAATTTCATTAAAACAAAACAAAAAAACAGTATTACGGGACTTCACGACACTGTCCAATAGACAGGTCTTCTGGACAAAGACCAAAAAGAAAAACATTTGAATAAATGATATCATGCAACAAATGGAAATAATAGACATTTACAGAACATTTGACCAAAGTACCCAGGAATATACATTCTACTCAGCAGCCCATGGAATTGTCTGTAAAATAGACCACACACTGGGCACAAAACAAACCTCAACAAATACAAAAATATCCATGAATTCTATCAGATCATAACAAAATAAAGCTTAAATCAATAGCAAAAGAAAGTATAAAAACTACACGAACTCATGGAGCTTAAGCAACACACTCCTGAATGATGAATGGGTCAAAAATTAAATCAAGAAATTAAAGTATTCTTGGAACTAAAGGAAAATGATAATAAAACAACATAATAAAAGCTCTCCTCAGAGAGAAGTGTATAGTTCTAGGAACATACATTAAAAAATAAAAAATGAGCCTACCACCTGACCCAGGCATCCCACTTCTGGGAATATATCCATCCAACTCTTCCTGCCACAGATATACATATACAGCCATGTTTATTGCAGCTCTCTTCACAACAGCAAAGAGCTGGAACCAACCCAAATGCCCCTCAAATGATGACTGGATAACAAAAATGTGGTACATCTACACAACGGAGTTCTATGCAGTGCTAAAGAAAGATGACATCATGAAATTTGCAGGTAAATGAATGGAACTAGAAGATATTATGTTAAGTGAAGTAACACAGTCCCAGAAAAAAAAAGAAAACAAACAAACAAACAAACAAAAAAGACGAATGGTATTCCTCATCTGTGGATGCTAGAGCCAATAACCCAGTTGTAAATATTTCTTGTGGGGAGTGATGCATATTGAAAACAACAGCAACAACAACAACAACACTAACAACAACAGAAAAAACTGCATCAAAAAACTGACTGAAATGGTGAGTCTGGTGGGGTGGAAGGGTTAGGAGGGGGACACGGTTCTGCATTAGATTAATGTATAGTTAATTGATGTGAGTTTAACAGGTATCCAAATTGCTCAAACTTTGTCTACATATTACATGGTATTTTAGGACATAGTAAAAGTAAAAATGTCTATATTAAACAACATTGGTTAAAATGTTTTAATAAAAATGTTAATAGGTTTAAGCTAATTAGAAATATAAATTGTCCACATTTGTTTTATTTATAATTTGTATAACAACAACTTTGGGGTTAATGTATACAAATATTGTCTATAATTTTTGTGTTGTACAGTATCATCTTATAACATTTTCTTTTACCTGTAGGAAAATTTAACTAAAGGAATTAAGTTTGCTTCCCAAATTAACAACATACTGTCAATGATAAACAGCTTGGGTAAATTTAATGAAAATTTATACCTGGACTCCTGCCTATAGGTATGTGTAATACAACTGCCTTTTTGAGAGTCATTAGTCAAAAAATAAATACATAAAATAAAAAGGGGGGACACAGTTATATATTAAACCTTTTGTCCAATTTTTCAACTTAAATCTTAATACTAACTATGTGAAAAGATTTGCATGTTCCCATAGATCAAAACGTCACCAACTTAATGGCTGAGAAAAAAAAAAAAAAGAAAAGATACAGCTTTGCATTGTACAGGATGTACCAAGAAATACCAGCAGAAAAGTTGGCCCAGCTAAACATCAAAAGGAAGAAATGCCTCAGGCTGCTACAGGCATCAAACATCTCTGTGGATCCTATTTGTAACAACTATTTATAATGTGTCCTAATGAACTTTACCTTCCAGGTGCTGCAAAGTTTTAATATGAGAGACTTTCTCACCTCCTTTTCATAGAACAAAGGAAAACATGATGGTAACTGTAAATTAGAGCCACTGTTATAGAGGTAATCTCTTATAAAAGTGGTATAACTGCTTTCTTTAATTGACTGATAGACATAGGAACTGTGAAAGGATAATTCTCTACTCAGAGACAAATATAATATTAAAGTCTTTATAGCTGGGTAATTAAGCAAAATATATTAATACATGAGAGCTCTGATATCAGCAATGAATTACTCTGCCAAGGAGATATTGCCTAGGGGATCCAAGTCCCCCCAAGAGGTAAAGGCTTTTTGCCTGCAAACTGGGATACCTGCAAGAAGAGAGGCAGTAAGGCTCTGCTGTCGAAGACCTGGTGTAAGCATGGGAAAGATGTACTGAGACCACACTAGCAAGTGTACAGTTGGTCTCTGGAATTCCAGAGAGTGTTACCAAAGGCCACTAAATCAATAAAGCAAATATTGGTCTCCTTGAGTCAAGCAAGACTCCTTCAGCATCAGCTACACCTCACCTGCATGGAAATACTGTGCAGGAGTGGCAGCCATATGTCTGTATATCTCAAATATAATTGGCTAATAGCTCTCTCCTTGGAGGAATAATTCACAGCTAATGCCACAAGCTTATGTCCTCTAGTGGTTAGGAGATGTTATAAGCCACAGTAAGATCTTGTCATCTTTTACAGAAAAACTATAGTTCATGGATTAGCATACCAACCAAATATCTGTGTCTATACCAATGTAACCTACCATAATAATTAGTACTGTTTAAATCCCTGTATATCTAATTGCTTGTGCTTCATCAGTAGGAGTAAAAGGTTATTCCTGGATAAACTGCCAACCCATGAAAGGAAAGAGCTTGAACTGATCAGAGACCAAAATGACATCTCCAGAGAAAGTCGACTGTTTTGGTTCTCGACCACTTGTTTCCCTTTTCTAAAGCCTAGGGAACAATCTGCGGAAGAGAGGCTGTGGTAGAATGAAAGGGCTGTGATTGGGGTGAAATATGAAACTACAGAAATATAGACTGGACTCTTATTTGATCAACATGATTGATCATACAAGCCTCTCCAGCTGGACAATGGGGGCCTTGGGCTGTGTAAGTTTGGGCATAGCTGTTTGAAAATTGGTTTTACATGAAGAATGCTTGTATTCATTACTTATTACTTACTAAAAAATCAAATAAAAAATCAGAAAGAGCACAAATAAATAACAATATGACTCAAGAATCTGGAAAGGCAAAAACAAACCAAATTTAAACTCAGCAGAGAAGAATAATAACAAAAATCAGAACAAGAATCAACAAAATACAAAGAAAACAATAAAAAAAATCAATGAATCTGAGAGCTGGTTCATTGAAAAGATAAACATAATAGACAGACCCTTAACCCAGGTAACCAAACTTACACAGCTGGAGGTAATAGCGTAAGGTGAAAAAAAGAAAAACAGCAAAAAAAAAAAATAAAAAAAAAAAAAAACAGCATGGTATTGTCCCCAAAACAGACTTGTAGATCAGTGAAACAAAATAGAAGACTCAAACAAGAGTTCATGCAATTACAGCCATCTTTATTTTTGACAGAGGTGCCAAGAACACATACTGGAGGAAATACAGTGTCTTCAACCCAAGCTACTGTCAAAATTTCCCCACATGTAGGAGAATTAAATTAGACCCACATCTACCACCCTGCACAAAAGACAGTTCAAAAAAGTTCAAAGACCTCAGTGTGAAATCTGAAATGCTAAAACTGTTAGAAGAAACACAGAAGAAATCACAGGCAGTACCTACAAGATATAAGTGCAAGAAAGAACTTTCTAAATTGGACATCAGTTGCTCAGTAATTAAATCAAAAAATGACGATTGGGAACTCATAAAACTAAACAATGCAAAGGAAATAACCAGTTCAGGAGTGAAGAAGCCTACTGAGTGGGAGAAAATTTCCACCAACTATGCACCTGACAGATGATTAATGTCTAAAATGTACAAAGAAATTTAAAAAGAAGCAAAACCAAATGATCCAATTTAAAAAAGAGACTATGTATCTGAAAAGAGAGCTCTCATAAGATGAAATAACAATGGCTAAGAAACAACTTTAAAACTATTTGACATCCTTTGTAATTAAGGAAATTCGAATAAAAAAACTACTTTAAAATTTCATCTTACCCCAGTCAGAATGCTAAGATTAAGAGGAAAAAAATGACACTAAGTGTTGACGATAATGGGAAGAAAAGGGAATCTTCATTCACTGCTGGTGGGATTGCAAACTGGTGCAGCACTGTGGAAATCGACATGGAGAACTCATGAAAAAGATGCAAGACATGTATGGCACAATGCATGAACTTGGGTGTGGTGGGGGACATGAGTATAAATTGGAAATGTACAAAATGCACAAAGCTTCAATAAAAAATTTTAAAAGACTAACAATAATCAAACCAATTGATCTGATAATACCACTCCTTGGTGTATACTTACAGGATATTATCCTACTGTAGAGATAGTTGCATATCCATGTTTGTTGCTGCTCTTTTCACAATAGCTAAGATATGGAAACAACTTGAATGTCCCTCAATTGATGAATGTCTAATGGAAATACGATATACTTACACAATCGAGTTCTACTCAGTACTAAAGAAAAACAAAATTATAAAATTTTCTGTTTAATGGATAGAACTAGAAATGGTTATACTAAGTGAAATAATACAGATTTAGAAAAATAAGCTACCTATGTTCATGGATATAAACAGCTGAAAGCTATATAATAAAACAGTGCTAGTTGAGAGAAACCTCCCTCAAGGTAGTCCACGTGACTACCAAAATAGCATAGGCTATTGCATCAGCACTTGAATGCCTCCCAGAACTAGAAGATAAGGACCTGTTGCTGAAGATACTCCATTCATCAAGTGGAGGACTTGGAGCAATTCATCTGGAACTGACCTGGAAGCCTCCTCCTTGAAGATTATCTGTCGGGGGGGGGGGTGTGTGTGGAAACAATCAATGGTCCTAACCAGCTATAAAGCCTAATGAACAACAGTGACTGGCACAACAATCTTCCTTTATTTCTGGCACAACAATCTTCCTTTATTGGTATAGTACTGGCGCTTTTATCTTCAAGGTAATCAACATCTGTGCAATTGGACTTAAGGCCATCTCAGTGGGAAGGAAGTAGTGTGTACTAGTGTAAACACAGCCAAATACATGTTTGGAGAAGTCATAGATCCTAGAGAAAAGCCCATTTTTGCGACATCCATAGACCAATGTAATTTTTTTTTTTTTTTTTTTTTGTTGGTCTTTTGAGGATCCAGGCCTCCCTGTAGCCCTTAACACTATCAAGATCAGACGCGGCACCGCGCTCTGGACCTCACTTGGTTGATACGGGATGGGTAGAATGCATTCCCCCTGTGCTGGCCTCGTTGGGGTGTTGCAGCTAGGCGCGGTGGAAGGTCCCGGAACAAATGGCAGTTGGTACCTCTCGGGGAGCCTGCCAGCACACCCCGTTACGTGCCTCCAGATCCACAAGGCAGAAAAGTAACATCAGAGTCACACACATACAGTAAGGCAACTGAAGGTTGGCCGGAGCTTCTTGGATAGATGTGAGTCTTCAGTCCATGTTGGAGGGTTGGGGAGCTGTGTCTCATGTCTTTGGGATGGCGAGGATAGTGGTGGCCACCAGATAGGCGCCCTGCAGTAAGAATTGAAAAAGGCAAAACAACCGTGCTCTTTCTTTTTTTTTTTTTTTTTCCTTTTGTCTTTTGCTAGGACCGCAAGTTTTTGTGCTGGAAGTCAATTTCTCAGCTTTGCTGATTTCTGGTTATGCTTTCTTTTTGGATGTTTAGGGCTGCGTGGTTGGCCCAGATTGGCCAGGGTTTTTGTTTTTGTCAGGCTGTCATTGGGGGATCTGGTCCCAGTGGTCCAATGGGTTTTGGGCTGGAGGGGCCCCTGCTCTTGGCTTTTCATTTCCCAGTTCCATTCCACTCGAAGACGGTCTTCCTGAGACCTGGGTTCCCTTTTTGAAGCATGATCAGACTTACTTTCCTCTTTATAGACTAAACACTAGCTGAAGTCCCATTAATAGACCTTCAAGACCTCCCTGCACAAGAAAACTGGTGACTCACATTTACAGGGACATTTGAATGAGATGGCCCCATGGATGGTTCCCTGGGACTTGGTTGATCTATGAAGGCAAGGAATGGGGTTGTCCCTTGGGTCCCTCGGCCAAGTTGGTGTGGGCATTGAGCGTGGTTGTTGAGCATCTGGAGGGGCTGAGTTGCACCAGCCTGATGCTTTTAATTACTGTGTGGTATTTTGGGGAAAGCTTGGACAGGAGCTCAAGCAGCCTTGTGTGGGGGATGCTGAGGGGCACACCCATAGGGTGAATACTGTGGTTACACACACACAAAAATAAATTAAATAAAAGATCTGGACTAGAAATTCATCACTTTGGCGTGAGTAATGGGTTCCTAACCTAGGTTTCCAGACCTGTAGCTCATTGACACATGTGTCCTTCATCCTAGTAGTAGCTTGAGTAATGCCTAGCACAGTTACACCCTGGACATCAATCTGCTTCTACCCAGATGTTTCCTCCAAGAATGGCTCTCATAAGCCTGTGATTATACAAGTTGTTACCAGAAACTAGAATAGTTTATTTTATTTAAAAAAAATAAAACTACTTTAATTCTACTAACAACTTGTACAAAAACTGCATGTGCAGTCTGATTTTATATTGAAGTGCCGCAAGACCAAGAATTGGGGTAAAAAAAAAACTAACCTTTTCCCACTTCCTTAAGGAAAACATACCTTTTAGCCTAAAAAATCCTCCAATTCAAGCAATATGTGTATGTATTTAATGTGGTATGTATATATACATATATATTATTATATATTATATGTGTTGTGTGTGTTGTGTGTGTTGTGTGTTGTGTGTGTATGTATTGAAGCAATACAACAGTTTGGGATAAGAAACAACAAAACCACAACAACACAAAAGAACTGGGAAATAAACGACTGAAACAGTAAATTCTCCCAAAAACAATTAGCCTCTACTGGAAGGAAAAAAAAACTTCATGGAAAGACTCAGAAAAAGATGGCAAAGACATGTTATGCAGAGTGCATTTAATCTAGTGGGGTTGGGGGGCATGGAAATGGAAATGGCCTCTAAATTAGATTGAGAAAGGTGTATGATGTATGGAAATAGTTTAATAAACAATAAAAAATAATTTTAAAAAAAAAACAGCCCACAACTTTCACCAGCAAGAACACATCATCAGTTCATGACCCTTTGTCATACAGGAACCTCCTGGAAGAGTTCACAGCCACTCTGTCATTCCTAATCCTAGTTAGGATGGGATCTAGAAGAAGAAACTGTCACTTGCAGAATGATGTCATCAGCCTACTAAGTAGCTGACGAAGACTGACTGTGTAGCAATTAATCACAATCCCTTCAGCAACAGCCCTAAAAGCATTATTTGTGCATAGTACTTCTGGCTACAATCTTTTTTTATTTTTATTTTGTGTGTGGTGTGTGTGCTGTGTTGTGTGTAAGTGCACCCATGTGTGCAGGATCCATGTAGGCCAAAAGAGGGCATAGGAACTGAAACTGGAGACTAAAAACACACTTGAATTTACATGAATGGGTCAAGGAAGAGATAAGAAAGAAATAAAAACATTCCTGGGAACTGATGACAATGACAATACAACACAACCAAACCTATGGGATACCTAAAAGCAGTCCTAAGAGGGAAGTTCAAGCCTGAGTGCCTACATTTAGAAAACAGAAAAGCGCAAGTGAATGATCTAAACACTACAGCTAAAAAGCACTTGAGAGGGCAAACAACAGATGAAACCCTAAATGCAACAGCAGGAAGGAAATAACAAAATCAGAGCAGAAATCATGAAATAGGAAACAAAGAAAACAATTACAAAAAAATCAATGAGTCCAAAAACTGATTCTTTGAAAAAAATAAAACAAAAAAAAAAAAAAAAAAAAAAAAAAAAAAAAAAACAAAAAGAAAGAAGGAACAACTCCAATCAATAAACTGTGATGAAAGGGAAATATTCACAACGGACAAGGAAAAGACAAGGAAATTATATGGGGGGGATAATTTAAACAAGAACTTATTACACCAAGTTTGAAAACGTAGAAGAAAATGGAATGAATATCTGAAATCCTGGGAATTCCCAAAGCTTGGTTCAAGAAGAGATCGTCAGCTTTAAACAGACCCATAACATATGAAGATTAGAGGGTGTAGTAAGAAGCCTCAACTAAAAAAAAATCCCAGGCCCAGATTGGTTTCACAGCAGATTCTATAAAACATTTCAAAAGACCTACAACCATTACAACTGAAAACTGTTTTGAAGTATACAATCAGAGGGAATTCTCCCAATTCCTTCTTGAAGCCAACATCACCTATTACCAAAACCAGGCAAAGATCCAACTAAAAAGGAGAATTATAGACCCATTTCCCTCATGAGCACAGAGCCAAAATTCTAAACAGAATTACTGGCAAAATCGCATACAGACCCACATTTTCAAAGAGGAGAAATTCATCCATCATGACGAAGTTGATTCATCCCCCCCCCCCAAGAGGAGAATTGCCAGGGATGGTTCAACATATTGAAAATCAATTAACATCATTCAAACACATAAACGGAATCAAAGGACAAAAACACACCATCATCTCAATTCGATGCTGAAAAACCTTTGACAAATTCAGCACCCTTCATGCTTAAAGTCTAGAAGGAATTGGATTGGAGGGTCATTCCCTAATCATCCAAAGCCATATACAGGAACCCACAGCCAAATCATCCTAAATGGAGAAATTGACAGAAACCATATTCCCTTTAAAGGTAGGGAACTCAGCAAGGCTGCCCCCTGCACCACTCCTCTTCAATATAAACCTTGAAACCCTTGCAACAGCAATAAGGCAAAAAAGGATATTAAAGAGGTACTAATTGGAAAAGGAAGTAAGATCCCTATTTGCTGATTGATTATGTGATTGTTTATTAAGGGATGCTTTAAAAACTCCACCAGAAAACTCCTAGAAGAAACGATTAACAGCTTCACCAAAGTGGAGGATACAAAATCAACCTTAAAAAAATCAATGGCCTTTCTTTACACCAAAAACAAGCAATGGAAAAGAAATTCAAAGAGACCTTCCCCTCACAATAACCTCAAAAACAATAAAATACCTAGGACAAACCACCAAAGACACCAAAGACTCTCAACAAAAATTTAAACCCTTAAAGAAAAGAAATTGAAGAAGACCTCAGAAGATGGAAAACCTTCCCATGCTCATGGATGGAAAATTTAACATTTGTAAAAATGTCCATTTACCAAAACTCTTGCATAGATTTAACGCAATCCCATCAAAAATCCCCAGAGGTTTCTTCACAGGCTTGGAAACAAAAGTTCTTAAATTTCATTTGGGAAAAAAACAAAAAGACCCCAAATGCCAAATCAACCCTGAGTGAAAAGAGCTACCCAGGAGATCTCTATACCAGATTTCAAACTATTACTACAGGGCTATAGTCATAAAACACGCTCGGTACTGGCACAAAAACAGGACCTGGTTGACCAATGGAACAAAAACCGAAGATCCAAATCTGAGCACATACATTTCAGCCATCTTATATTTGACAAGGGCGCCAAGAAAACACAATGGAGAAAAAGACAGCATTCTTCAGCAAGTGCTGTTGGCAAAATGGATCACCACTTGTAGAAGAATGAATTAAACCCCTGCTTCTTCACCTGTACAAAGGTCAACTCCCAGATGGATCAAAGACCTTTAACGTGGAAAACCCCAAATCTGAAGTGATAGAAGAAAAAGTGGCAGCAGACTACAAGACATAGGCATAGGAAAAAGACTTCCCTGTAAATTAGATAGCAGCTGCGCAAGAATTAACGTCGACAATTGACAAATGGGACCTCCATCAAACTCAAAAGCTTCTGTACATCAACAAGAAACAATCAAGGAAGTGAAGAGATCCCAACAGTGGGAGGAAACCTTCACTTCAATACATCTGACAAGCATTGATTTCCAGAATTATAAACTCTCAAAAACAAAGAAAAAAGAAAACAAAGTGAGACCCTCAATGATGGAGCAAATAACACTGAACAGAACTTTCACAACGTGGAGGAATGAGGATGTCTTGAGGAAAATCACCTCAAGAACTGGTCAACTTCACTAATCATTAAGAAAATGCAAAGGAAAACTACTTTGAGATATCTTACTCCAAATAAGACTGCATAGGATCAAGAAAACAAATGATTACCAAGTGCTGCGAGAGGTTGTGGGGAAAGTGGGAACACTCATCCACTGCTGGTGGGAATGTAAAACTCGGCTAACAGCCACATGGCAAAGCAGTGATTTAGAGACCCTTGGAAGACTTGGAATGAATTGCCACCCGACCAGCCATACCCACTCCTGGGCATGTACCCTCAAAGACTAATACGCCACCACAGAGACACATGCACGGCCATGTTTATTGCAAGCTCTCTTTCCACAATAGCAAGGAGCTTGGAACCAACCCAAATGCAACCTCAACTGATGAGTGAATAGAGAAATGTGGTACATTCTACACAATGGAGTTCTCATGCAGGCAGTAAAGAAAGATGACATTCACGAGCTTTGCAGAAAAATCGGCTGGAGCTAGAGGACATCATAGTGAGTGAAGTAACACAGTCCCAAAAACAAACGATGAATGGTATTCCCTCATCTGTGGAGCTAGTGCCACTTACCCAGTTGTATTTCCTGTGTAGGCCCTGCTTTGTACAAAGCAGTTGGGCGTAATGCATTTTTGAAACAACAACAACAAAAAAAAAAAAAAAAAAAAAAAAAAAAAAAAAAAAAAAGAATTCTGCTCAAAACAGTCAACTTCCCCCATGGGACGATATTGGGAAAGACTAAGAGATGAAAAGCAAAAAAAAAAAAAAAGAATGCATGAGCTCTGGAGCCAGGGGTGGGGGAATGAGGCGGGACATGGGTCCTCTGAGGATTTTTTTTAAAAATAAAATAAATAAATATAAATATTGAAATACATAATGTTAAAAATGAAAAAAAAAAAAAAAAAAAACCTTTAATAAAAAAAAAAAAGAACTTCACACANTATGTGTGTGTGTGTGTGTGTGTGTGTGTGACTACATCGAATTGGGAAAGGCAGTAATGGAAAATAGGTATAGGGCTGTAGATCTAAATAGCATCAATTATTTTGTATGAAAATCCCAAAGCTTCAATAAAAATCAGAAAAAAATAAAAGAAGATAGGATGTTGGTACACTATCTATCCATCTCATACTCATTCTTTGAATATTTGTAATATGTCAGTCTCTGGGAGACTTATAAGAGCTGAAACAAATCAACAAATGTCTATTGGGAAAAGAATTGACATACACCGGGAATCCAAAATAAACGACATGTACAATATCTTGATGAACAAAGCACCCAGAATAGATAGTTCACAATTGCAGCCATGAGAAGTTTGATGGAAGAGAAATTAATTGAACATGGCATTGAATTCTAAGTAGAGGTTTAATATATATTAGTGGAAAACAAGGTCATAGGCCACTAAAATCTGTTTGACTTGAAAAACGTTAAGAAGCTTTAGGCTTCTGACAAAATGAAACCCATATCTGACATTGCAGTTAAAACTCAAGCAGCCAAAATAACACACAATGTGCACTAGATAGAATCAGCAAGATCACCAACAGAGAAAATAATTAGAAATGAGAATCTCTTCTAAAATACAAGCTATTGATTTAGCAGATACTTTGTTTCTGTAGCTTTGTAATTTTATTTGCCATCAGTGTAAAAAGCAGAAATCCTTGAGAAGTTATACTCCACATGAAATTTTATGTATCTGGGCCACTGATGAATTTCTCATTGCTTTAGAAAATACTCTAGCACTGAATGTGTGGGAGATAAAAAGTACATATTGTCTAATAAATTTAATCAGAAACTATTTGATAAGGAATTATTTTGTACTTGCTACTTATATAATAAATGTAACATACATATACTGTAATATACTAGTATGCTTCCCAAGTTGAAATTAAAGAAAAACTGGAAGCTTAACTGGTGGCAAGCAGTCTCAAATGTGTGGAAAATCTAGAACAGCACCCATCAATATGAAAGCCACCAAATACATGTGGCCATTGGGTGCCTGAACTTGAATTGTAAAGTAGTGTAAAATAAACAAAAATGCTTGCAAAATTATCTTCTTGAAAAAATCTTTACTGACTAAATTTTGGAATGGTATTTAAAATACAAAATACAAAATTCTAAAAAACATTTCATTAAAATTAATTCAATTCTCTTTTATGTATACATGGACTTCAAAAATATGAAAAATTACCTATGTGATCCCTGCTAAACATCACGTATAGAGCTATGGTTTTCTGACATTAGAGTGGTGAGTACATAAAAGAACTAAGAAGTCTGGACAGTGTTGATCTAGGTGAAGGAAGTTACAACATAGCTTTATTTAGGAGAAGTTCTTGGGTGTTTGACCACCAGAAATTAACAAAAGAATAGGAACGAGAAATTGAACAACTGAGACTGAGGTGAATGAAGTATTTGTAGCTGCTCAATCTCTTTGAACACTTCTCATTTTCCCCACAAACAGTAGGTTTACACATGCTCTTCATTCCACCTGATTTTCAGTTATGACTACAGATGTGCTCTGGCTGTTGGTGGTATCGGTTGGTATTCTGTTTTCTTCACTTCCTGGCATAAGATAGTTTACTTCCTGACAATCTTGTGATTCAAGGAGACACGTGATTAATTGTATCCAACAATTTGCAGACATAAATCCCTTCTGAGGAAGAGTGGTTGGTTATCAATGCAAGTCTGTCACAACATTATGTGTACTCTCATATCTTTAACAGAATGACAATGATTTCACGCCCTTAATAGAGTGGGCAGTTATCAAGATGAGGCTTTCCAAATAAGGTTATAGGGTCATTCGATAGAATAAGAAATGTATAAATGTATAAAGCTATCTAATTAATCAAATGGAAATTATTCCATGCACACATGCATACACACACACACACACACACACACACACACACACACTCCTTAGGACTATTAGTAAAGGGAAAACTTCTCTACTTAGCTTACAATATTTCTCTTGGCTTCATTGGTGCCCTAACCATTTCTCCATAGATTTCTTATAAGTATAGATGTTTCCTCTTACTTTGGCAGTTACCTAAAGTGTAGATTCATCTCAATGAGAGAATTGTCATCAGAATGTTATCTATTGTCTTGGGCTCTTTCAAATATTACTTAGTTGAGGAAGGAATAATTATGTCTACTTTGTGAGCAGAAGGCATCAGCTATGAAAACAAAAGGTTTATGTGCTTGTAATGACAACTTTCATGTCTGTGGCTGATTCCCCTAGACATAGTCGTGATTTCTTTACGGCTAGCAAAAAAATTAATGTACTTGTTGCCTTTGCAACCAAATCCATGGCATGCATTTAAACATGATAGGCCTAGACAACGTTCATAAGCCATCTGAGGCTTCAGGTCCACACTTAAATTACTTGTCTAGAGTTCTCTCTTTTTTTCTAGCAGGATGATGTTTGAGATTCATGATTTTTGCTATTCCATCAGCTTTGATAAATGACTTACTACAACAAAATATTTCTCCCATTAAAAGCTAGGTATAGATGATATCAAAACCTTCATACCCAGTGTTACTGATCTGTCATAGTTACCTTCAGTTGTCAAGCTGACAGACCAAGGAAGAGAAATCATAATTGAGACATTTCCTCCTTTGTATTGACCTGTGGTCATATGTGTGAGGCTTTTTCTAAATTGCTAGTTGATGTGGGAGGGCCCAGCGCACTATGGATAGTATGAAATGAGCAAGCCAAGGGAGCACACCAGTAAGCAGTGTTCCCCTATGGTCTCTGCTTCAATTTCCTTTCCCAGGTTCCTACATTTATTTCCTACCCTGACCTCCCTCAATGATGAACTGTTTCCTGCAAGCGTAAGATAAATAAACCCTTTTTTTCTTTAAGTTTGTTTGGGTCAAATTTTTAACAATGTACCAGAAAAACAGGACCAGAGCATGGTCTAAGTGGTAATTTGGTTATCTTATGTGATAGTTATGTCATCATGAGGAAAAAAATTCCACTTTAAGTCACAACTTCCTGATTTTGAAATAAGGCTAATTGTGCTAAATAGCTGATGGATTTTTGTAACAAGATTAATCACACTAGGTGAGGAAGCACACTTGACATTTGCAATGAACACTTTCTTTGTTAAAAAAAATATTTTTTATGTGTATGAATGTACTGTCTGCATGTAGGTCTGTGTACCCGTGTCATGCAATGCCACAGAGGTCAGAAGAGGGTTTCGGATTCCCCTGGAACTGGAGTTAAAGACAGTTCTCAGCAGCCATGTGGGTGCTGGGGATCAAACCCGGGTCCTATGCAAGAGCAGTTGGCGATCTTAACTGCTAGGCCATCTCTCCAGCCCCTGGGCACTTAAATTCTTTTCTGATGTAAGACCAGTATGCTATGGGCATTTGGTGTGACTTCCAGGCAGAGTCAAAGATGATTGTCAGCTTTCCATGACAGACTGTGGGGTCAACAACTGAAGTAGCAATTACAGAAGATGTTTGGGGTCTGTTGCCTCAGAAAATATAGTGATTTCCACTAAATATTTAGAGAAACACACCCTTGACTTCTCCATAGCCTTTAGTAATGTAAGTTCTCATTTGCACCTCAAATATTGAACTTGGTTTCCTTTCCTTCCCAATAGCAGATGGCACTTTAATCTTTTCTGCATCGAATGCAGAGGAATACTTCTTTTAGCCTTAAACACTCCTATGTAAATTGCTAGAATTACGCACCATGCTTTCTTTGCTGATAGAGGTAGGAATTCAATTCTCAGATTCAGTATATTTTGCCTATTTATTTATCACTCTTCAGGATGGTTAGTAAATAAAGCTGATGAAATAGTGGAACAAATGTTAAAGGAGTTACCAACCACTTTATGGACTTAAGGCCTGCAACACAAGATTGAGCTCATTGAGGTATTTTTTTTTTTTTTACCCCTTTGTCAAATATGAGGTGGCTGAAATTGTATGAGCTCAAGTTTGGATCTTCAATTTTGTTCCATTGGTCAATGGGCCTGTTTTTGTGCCAGTACCAGGCTGTCTATATGATGTAATATAGCTTGAGGTCTGGTAGAGCAATTCCCCTTGTATTACATTTTTCACTCAGGGTTGCTTTAGCTTTTTGGGGTCTTTTGTTTTTCCATATGAATGTAAGGATTTTTTTTTTCCAAGCCTGTGAAGAAGCTCATGGGGATTTTGATTAGGATTGTGTTCAGTCTGTATGTTAATTTGGGTAAAATTGATATTTTTACTATATTAATTTTTCCAATCCATGAGCATGGGAGACCTTTCCATCTTTTGATGTCATTTTCAATCTCATTCTTCAGGAGTTTAAAATTTTTGTTGTACGCGATTTTTGGTATCTTTGGTTAGGTTTGTTCCCAGGTATGTTATTATTTTTGAAGCTATTGTGAGTGGGAAGGTCTTCTTATATTCTTTCTCCATTTGTTTGCTGTTGGTATAAAGAAAGGCTACTGATTTTTCCAAGTTAATTTTGTATTCTGCCACTTTACTGAAACTCTTAATCATTTCTAGAAGTTTTCTGGTGGAGGAAGGATGGCATCTTCAACAACTGATGCTGGCAAAACTTGTTCATCATTTGTAGAAGAAAAAAATTAAACCCCTTCCTCTCACTCTGTACAAAAATCAACTCCAAGTGGATCAAAGATCCTAATGCGAAACCCTAAACCATGAAGGTGATAGAAGAAAAAGTTGGTAACAACCTACAAGACATAGGTGTAGGAAAAGACTTTCTAAATCAGACAGCAGCTGCACAGGAAATAGGGTCAACAGTTGACAAATGGGACTTCGTCAAACTCAAAAGCTTCTGTACAGTGAAAGAAACAATCAAGGAAGTGAAGACCCACAGAGTGGGAGGAAATCTTCACTAGTGATTCATCTGACAGAGCATTAATGTCAAGAATATAGAGACTACTCAAAAAACAAAGAAGTAAGAAAACAAATGACCTACTCAAAAGAAGGAGTAAAGAGCTGAACAGAGACTTCACCAATGAGGAAGTAAAGATGGCTGAGAAACATCTTAAAAAGTGTTCAACATCATTAATAATTAAGGAAATGAAAATTAAAACCACTCTCAGATATCATCTTACTCCTATAAGACTGGCTAAGATCAAGAACACAAAAGACACCAAATGCTGGAGAGGTTGTGGGAAAGGAGAACACTCATCTACTGCTGGTGGGAATGTAAGCTTGTACAACCATTATGGAAAACAGTGTGGAGAACCCTTAAAAAACTCAAAATGAGCCTATCACCTGACCCAGCCATACCACTCCTGGGTATCTACCAACAAGACTCATCCTACCACAAAGACACATGCAAATCCATGTTTATTGCAGATCTCTTCACAATAGTGAAGATGGAACTCAAAGCTCTCTTCACAATAGTGAAGATGGAACTTGAAGCCATTATGCTAAGTGAAGTAACACAGTTCCAGAAAAACAAGTGGCAATGGTTTCCCCCATTTGTAGATGCTAGCACTAAATCCCCAGACGAAAGCCAAGCTGAACAACATTATTGTTATATTTCTGTTTATTTGAAAGCAACTATGTTGTTATAATGTAAATCTCTTAAGCTCTAGAATTAATCCACCACTTACTTTCAGACTCTGTAATTACTGTATATGAGTGGAAAGTATGTATGCATATTTTAGAGTAATATAAAATTAAAGGAGGAAAATGTGAATTCATAAACAAAAAAAGACTGAGAGAAAGATGCAGGATAGTTATGGCAGAGTGCATGATCTGGGGTGGGGTGGGGGAAAGGAAAGGGGAGTATGTCTAAACTGAACTGAGAAATGATGTATGAAATACACAACACATCAGTAAAAGCATAAAAAAATAAATAAAAAACAAAATAAAAAAATAAAAAAAACAAGCTTGAGCTCATACCTGGCACTGTTATTGGGCCAAAGAAGCTATGGCTAGACAGGTCACAGGCTGCAGGGGAGAACCTACTTATATTATTTTATAAATGAACATACCATTAAACCAACTTCTAGTGAACTGTTAATATGAACATATACTAATGCATCTCCCAATTCTCACCATAGATGATTCTTCTTGTAGCAGATGGCAATTAACACAGAGACCCATAATTGATCAACCCACAGAGAATAAGAGATTGTGGAGCCCTAAGTGGGACACTTATATCACAGACTCTCTTCCAAGTCTTAGGGATCATTATAGAGGGATGGTAGAACAACTGTAAAAGCCAGAGATGATAGATTAGTAAAAGGAAAATATGTCTGGACACCAAAGGTCAGTTGTACACACGAACCCACAGTGCTTGTGACAACATTTACTAGATCTGAGTAATCCCAAACCAAAAACAGCATGGGTGGGAGAGGTGGGCTAGAAGTCCCAGACATTGCTGAGAGAGACTCGGCAATTGATAACTACTGGGAGAGGGAGAGTTTGTGTATGGTGTCCATCAAGGGTGTGATGCTGGGTACATTTGATCAGACACCAGGGAATACCTGAGTATTTAGAGACACAAATTAGACTGATAGGCCTGAGAAAATAATAACAGAGGCCATAAAGAATATTAAGGGTATATGAAGATGGTGGAAGAGGTCTGTATATGAGCATGCAACATTGTATGAAATTATCAAAGAGTCACTATTAATTCTATTCATATTATTAACATGGATAATGCTCAAAATCTGCTTTACTTACCTTTTTATTTATGTTTGGTACCACAAGATTTATATATTTATGCTTATCTTTTGCTTTAGGAGATCACTTCTCTAGCCACTAATTGGTTTATTACGATGGACAAGACAAAACTTACAAATGTCTTTCATGGTTGAACCATTTGACATTTCACATCAGGAGTGCCACATTATTCTTATGCCTATCACTCTTGCCCATCTTGAAATTGATTAATAGGTAATGTACAGTCTATTAATTTGTAACTATGTGAAGTAACATTTTGATTAGCATTTGCATAGTATCGATATTTGGTCAAAATAAAGAAATATATTTAATTTGTTTTCCTAGAGATCATTAATTCATTCATTAATCCGTCCATTTATATATTAAATATCTATAGATAATAAAGCCATCTAATGATACATTAAATATAGAAAATTATCATTCAATTAATTTGTAGTCTGGGAAAAAAGTTCAAATTCTGCTTTTAGTGTGTTTCTATTAAATTATTTCAATTCCTTATGTTTTTACACATTGAGCAAACCTATTTTACAGTTGCCTAATGTATTTTTGTTATGTAGAGAGTCAGTCTAAAATTATAAAATTCCACCAATGAGTCTTTTAATAACAATTTTTTGAAGAAAAAAATCCCTAATGATTTTCTTTTATCTTTATTTGATTTTGTTTGAGTAGTGACCTAATTTAGAATGTTTTTCTAATTTGTAGTCAAGTAAAAGCCACCTATATGACTTCTTAAATTCAGGATTCTACTTGGTTTGCAAATACATGAGGGAATTTGCAAAAAATTCAAGGAAAAATAAACACTTAGACTTGCTTATTATACCTTTAGTCAAAAGTTACTTCAGGTATCAACTTTACTATTTGTTCCATGTGGACAAATAATTTATTGCTTTTTTTACATACAAAAAACGCACAGAAATTTGTGTCCATCCGCAAATTTCTTTTTCTTTTTTTTGGTCTTTTTGAGACAGGGTCTCCCTGTAGCCTCAGCTGTCCTGGAACTCACTCTGTAGACCAGGCTGGCCTTGAACTCACAAAGATCCCCCTGCCTCTGCCTCCCAAGTGTTAGGATTAAAAGTTTATTATTATTATTATTATTATTATTATTATTATTATTATTATTTATTTTTGTATGTGTATGAATGTACTGTCTGCATGCAGGTCTGTGCACCCATGTTGTGCAATGCCACAGAGGTCAGAAGAGGGTCTCAGTTTTCCCTGGAACTGGAGTTCTCCTGGAATTGGAGTTACAGACGGTTCTTAGCCTCCATGTGGGTGCTGGGGATCGAATCCGGGTCCTCTGTAAGAGCGTCGGTGCTCTTAACCGCTAGGCTATCTCTCCAGTCCCCATCCACAAATTTCTATTTAGTCCAAACATAAACTGGTGTTCATGAAAATCCTTGTTTGATAGCCATACTTTTGATCTATTTCCCTGCTGTTCTACTTCCCCTTTGATCCATCCTAAAGAAAGTCTCTCTGAGTGATTTGAAATATTTCTCAGTGGCTAATTTTTCATCTTATTAATACCAATAATACGACACATTTCAGTGCTCTGTGGTTTTTAGATAAGATCCCATGGGGGTCTAGCCTTTTCCAGCTTTATAAAAACATGTTCAAATAATAAAACATGAGGGCAAAAATGCACGTCCTGCTGACCATTTGTGCGAGAGGAGATTAGAACACACAGTTAAAACCTATTCAGTAAAGTTCATGATGTCATCTTTCTTTTTTTTTTTACACATGGAAGCCAGATGGAGTTTATTAGAATTTGCAGAAGCATGAGATAATGTACCACAAAAATAGCTTTGATTTTACAACATAAAAGTATGGAAGAGAATTGTCTGTAAAATATGGTCAGCAACAAGGAGGAACAAGCAGTTTCACATTTTTTTTTTTTTTTAGTATTTTTACCTCTGTATTAAATTCTACTTTTTTTAAAGTTAATTTCTATTGAGCACAAGATATTATGCTAACTGGGGTAACACAGTCCCAGAAAAACAAACAATTTATGGTATCCTTCCTTTGTGGATGCTAGCACCAAATCCCTAGTTGAAAGGCAAACTGAGCAATGTTAATGTTATATTCCATTGTCTGATAGCAACTGTGCTCTTATAAGGTGAATACCTCAATAGGTTCTAGAATTAACCTACCACTTATTTTCAGACTTTGTAATCTTGGTATATAGATGGAGGGTATGTATGCATATTTTAGAGTAATATAAAAATTAAAAGGGAAAATGTGAATCCTGAAATATGATTTGGAAATAACATACAGTTTATTTTCAGACAACATAATGGTAGTATAAGTGTGACACACACACACTCACACACACACACACACACACATATATATATGCATATGTTGAAGCAATACAAATTGGAGGGAACAACAACAACAACAACAAAATTACTGGGACAAAGAACCGACTGAAGCAGTAAAATTCTCCCCCAAAACAAAGATCCTGTGCTTTGAAAAACTTTAAAAAGACTCAGAAAAAGATACAAGACATGTATGGCAGAATGCATGAACTTGGGTGGGTGGGAGACGTGGAAAGGGAAATGAGTCTAAACTGTACTGAGAAATGATGTACAAAATGCATAAAACTTCAATAAATATATTTTTAAACAGAAAAAAAAAAAAAAAACCAATTCAGTAAAAGTGCTTTCTGAATACAGGAGTGAGACAGCAAGCTTCATTGAATTCCAAATACTTCAAGATGAAAAATTGAAGCAAATGTCTCAGAAAGATTGGACAAGAACACACACTCAACAGCAATTGTTTTGAAGAAATGATGAAAATAATTCTTGTTGTTTTGAAGAAATGGTGAAAATAACCCTTCAGGAGTCTATACAAAAATAAGATTTTTAAAATTTATCCTAAAATTTAAGAATTAATATCTATATGAATGTAATCATACCATTTTGTTCAAATATGATCCCTAATGGGGAAATTATAATTAGCAAGCTTGAGGAAATATATAGAGCTAAAAATATTTTCATTTTGAGAAAATACATTAATATATCCTGTGTCTTTTGGAAGTATTATTTTTATTTCTTTGTTTTATGAGTGTATTAGTCACTTTTCTGTTGCTGTGATAAAACCAGCATGACCAAGGGAACTTTTAAAAGGAAGAGTTTATTTGAGCTTACGAGATTGATGATTGATGGTTCCAGGGAATTAGAGTCCATGGTGGCGAGAGGCCTGGTGGCCTGGGCTGGAGCAGAAAGCCAAGGTTCACATCTCGCAATGAGTACAGGAAGTCAAGAGAGAGAGAGAGAGAGAGAGAGAGACTGGAGACTGCAAGGCTTGTTAAACTCACTAAGCCTGCCCCCAGTGACATACTTCCTCCAGCATGGCCACACCTTCTAAGACCTCCCAGAACAGTGCCACTAACTGGGGACAAAATGTCTGAATACTTAAAGCCTATGGGGGACAGTCTCATTCAAACCACCACAATGAGACAGAGTCTCTTTTAGCCCCAACTGGCCTAGAACTCACTATGTAGACTGATCCCAGGGATCTGGCTGCCTCTGCTTCCTGAATGTTGTGATTATAGTTGTGGACTATTATGCCCTGTCTGGCAATTTTTAAAATACTTTTATTTTTATGTTTCTGTGTATGTGTGAATGTGTGTGTGTCTGTGTGTTTATAAATGTATGTATGTGGGGCTGGAGAGATGGCCTAGCGGTTAAGAGCGCCGACCGCTCTTACAGAGGACCCGGGTTTGATCCCCAGCACCCACATGGCGGCTGAGAACCGTCTGAAGCTCCAATTCCAGGAGAACTCCAGTTCCAGGGGAATCTGAGACCCTCTTCTGAACTCCGCGGCGTTGCACCACACGGGTGCACAGACTTGCATGCAGACAGTACATTCATACACATACAGAATTAAATAAAAAATTAATAAAAAAATAAATGTATGTATGTGTAACAATAATGATCAAAGTAGAGGATAAAAATACAATTTTGGACTAGCATTGTAGTTATGTGAAATACTAAAGAGAATTATCTTGAAATAGTTCAAGCTACTTTGTAGTCACAGTCATAATTTCTCAGAAATTTGCTTACAAATTCACAAGTAGAGTAAAAGCATTCTCTCTTATAATGGAATATTAGGACAAATAGTTTCAATTTTGAAAACTGTTATTTGTAATTTTAATAAATGTACATTTGATAAATGTACAATCAATCAGATACAGGTTTACCATCATGGGGGAAAAAAAGAGGAAAAGGATAGGATTTAAATGCATCTCATTCCATATACTATTGCTTGCCAGTATAATTGACTAAATAAAACGTGAGAATTTGTGGGGAGCTGTAATATTTCTGATGAGACAATTGTGAGCTATTAAAATCTTTTTTAAATTAAATACAGCAGTGTAATGAAGCTAATGGGATGGGATTTTTAACTGTGTGTTGAGGGGGCTGATAAAACTAAGTTTTTATCATGACAAATACATGCAGTGATTAGACCACATTTGAAAAAATAATTTCTTGGGAAAATGAATAAACTGAGGAAATAAATAAAATAATTCAGCAATGTCCATTGAGCTTTAGGGCTATAGATATGCTCAGAATCATTTAAATTCATTGTGTGCCGAAGACTTGAATGCATTATGACAATGACACCAGGTTTTTAAAATGTAGAAGCAGACACTTCTGACAGATACTTCACTTGAACTACTGAGTTACTTCAGTTGCAAGTATTCCCAAAAGAAGAATTACTATTCCATAGAGTTAAATGCAAGACAGAAGCCATCCGAATCACCTGAAGGGTTCAAAGTGAGTTTAGACCTTCTGGTCTCTGATTATTTCTACCAACGAAAGTGAAGTGAAGAAGTAAAGCAATTATCCTGATTGATCAAGCAAAAACCAATCCCCTGCAAGTCAGAAGCAGACAATTGTTGAGGCGTGTAGTGTCCATATTGCCTAGGTTGATTTATTAGTTAAATGCATCAAATACCACTATTATATTTTACCATGTTTGTATAAAAATAAAAGGATACCACTATTTACTATGTCACCTCAAGCCTTCTCTAGGCCTATATATCCCTCAAAACATTATACCACAGACAAGGGTTTTTGTCAGAGAACAAACACATATTAGATAAGGGGTGAAAGATAATAAAAGTGTGAGATAGCTGTCTCTACCCTGGAGGAGGTTAGGCCTGTGGAGTCACATGAGCAATGCTCAAAGGTGAAAAGTGTAGGAAGGAGGTTGAGAATGGAATCAGATGACATTCTGCTGCAAAGAGGTTCTCAGGAATATAAAACGCCCATGATAGAGTTATCCATGATTTTCTTCACTGTCTGTGTGAGACTGTTCTGCAGGAATGAGAAGAATGTCTCAGTAATGGTGCTAGAAAGATGGCAATGAAGATCAGATTGAACTGAAGTGACAGAACCAAGGAAGCTCTTAAGGCCAGTGAAGAGAATCCGGGGCGATGGCTCAGTCTATAAAGTGCCAGTATGTGTTAGGTTGTAGATCTCTAGATGAAAAGCCAAGATGGCTTGGACCTGGAGGTCTCCACTCTTTTCTCTTCCAGCTAGGACCTCACAATTTCAAAAGCATGAGAAGAAAGTCTACACAAGGCACCAAAGATGGCTAACGACTGTGATCACTGGATCTGAGTTGCACCTTTCCTAATTGGCCACACTAACACCTCACCATCTTCCCTCTCTTGCCCTATAATAGACCCTTAGCACACCCCAGAGGCACATTACCCTTGACCTTTCACTCCCTGCACTTCCCTTTCCCACTTTCACTCCACCCCGGTTTTCACTTCCTCCACCTTTCACTCCTTTCATTCCTCTTGTGCCATTGAGTTCCACCCCAGAGCGCCCTGCCCTTGCCTTGCCCTGCCCTGCCCTGCCCTGCCCTGTCCCCTGTTATTTCAGATCGTCTCAGCTTTCCTCTCATTGGGAAACCTAACGTCTTGGTGGCCATATGGGGAGGAGATCGAAACCCCCACCCACTTGATCTTTGAAGACACCCCTTTCCTTTCCCGATGCATCTGGCTTCTGACCTGGCGTAAGTATGTTTCTTGTTCTCTCATCTCTGCTTTCCGGAGCTCCTGACTGACAGCCATTGCAGCACCAGGACAAGCTCTCTTTCCTCAATCCCTGGTCCCAGGGCCCACAGTCGCTCCAGGTTATCTGCTCAGTCTGGAGGACTCAGGATCCACTGGCTATTTTGGGGGAGCAAGACAGAGATGTGAGGGGCCTTGCTGGACTGAGACATCCATCCCAAGTCCACCCCATGCCTTTCCCCACTGCCAGGTCTTGTGCATTTGAGGACACTCTTCTGCCCCCTTAAGATCTCCAGGCTTGGAGACGGGCGACTCTGGGTTAGGGCCTATGTTCCAGACACCACTGGGTTGTCTGTTTGAAAATTTTTTTCTAAAGTGGCTACAGGCTTTTTGGGACTTGCGTTCTTGCTTCCCCACCACACTCCCAGCCCCCCAGTGCTCCGCAGCTCACGTCCTGCTGGCTGCCCTGGCTGAGTCATCAGAGCTCCTGGGTTTTCCTCTTCTGTTCCATGCTCTTTCTGCTTCTGATCCCTTTCTTCCTTGCCACAATCCTCCCTCCCCTGCTGCTGCAGTTCCTTCTACTGACCCCACCATACCCTATACCCTCTTCCCTTTGACTCTGGCCAGAGATTCCCTCCGAAATGGCCCCTCCTTTCTGCAACCTACTCCTTCTGCTCCGTTTGCACCTCTGCCCCCCCAACCCCACTTCCCTCCCCCTTTCTAGCCACAACAAGCCCTACTTTGTCTCCCCCCATACACACTAGTCGGCTCCAGGTGAACCCACTTTGTTCCTTCCACGAGGGGGCTAGGGTTGAGGGCGTTGTTATGGTTCCTGTCCCATCTACCTCACCCAGGTGGAGAAGCAGTTAGACTTCTTTACTTTGTCAGTCCCTCTGCTTGCAGGCCTGGACCAGGTTTTCTGTTCCTCTTTCCTTTCCTGCTACTGCTCCAAATGTGCTGTTTTTTGCTTTTCCCCTCTTAAACCTGGCCCAGATGGAGAAGCAGTTAGACTATTTTATTTGTCAATCCCTGTGCTTGCAGGCCCAGACTAGGCTTCCTGTCTCCCAGGGCCAATCTTCAACTCTCAGGTTTTCCTCCTCAGGTTTTTCCTCTCTGTCTACCGCCTAATTATGCAATTGAGTCTAACATGGTCCCTGCTGTGGGCATGGCTGAAAGACTCTGATCAGACAGACTGCCAGGTATAGGCTTTGCACCACCATGGATCTGACTACAACCTAAGGTGCTATTTTCACTCTTCCTCTCTTTTCCTGCAGGGTCGCCCTGAGTGAAAACCTTTCCAGATGGTCGGTGACTCTCTGGCCTCCAGCAGGCCCTTCTCAGCTTCTGTGACCACTCACTCTTCTACCCCTTCCCTTTAGCCTTCCCCTTTGTACCAGGACCCTAACATCTTAGTGGATACTCAGTCCTCTCTGATTCTCCGGGCTCTGGACTACTTCACCGCCCCAGTACCCCCTGGACAATGAGTCCAAATGTCTACTATATGACACCTTAGAAAAATTACTGCCAAAGTACCTGATAAATGGTCTTTTTCAAAAGTTCTATTCGGCAGAGTACTCCTCTCTAAAGGAATGTTTTCTGCTGCCATGCCTGTGAGTGGTGTTGGTGGGGCCTTGGCCAGTGTTCTGGGGGCCACTCCCCTCAGAGGTCTTGGGGGCCCTTGGGAGTCTGCTCCCTTTTGTGAGCTTTGCCTACTTCTTGGGGTGCCCTTTCTGGACCCCTGGCTGCTCCCTTGGCCTCCCTAGATTTGGGACACCTGTTGGTCCCTCGGCTTTTCTTTTCTTAGTTTTCTTGAACTCTGAGTGCTCAGCATATACCACAAACCTTCGATTAGGTGCATACTTGAGTCACCATAAATTTCTATTAGTTTTGTCATGTGTCTGTTCAAGTTGTCTTTGTGTTAACTGTTCATGTGCCTGTCAAGAAGTAGTTATTTTAAGGTTTGTTGAATTTAATTTTGGCATGCCTCTTAAACCCTTTTCAAAGGCCTTACATGAAAAGGGGGTCTTCCTACAGATCTAAACAGGCTATCTGAATTATTGTTATTTTTCAGGCTGTTTTTATTGCTTTGCTGTGCATGTGCTGCTGCTGTGGCCTGTGCAGTGGCTGCCACAGAGTTCCTCCAACATCCTGTGTTGTGTTTTTGCCTTCCTTGCTTATTCTTGGTTTCTGAGTGCCATTGTCCTGTACCCCAACCTCATGTTTTTGGTAACATTAATCAACATCCTTGGTCACTTCCCCTCAACCATGTTGCTGTTTCTCACACCCTCTCCAGGATCTCACCATTTTTTGTCTCTGATAGCTTCTCAGGTTTTCACTTTGGGTTGTTCGGCTTCTGCCTTCCCTGGTCCTGTCAACTCTCAGGTCTGGGACATTTCCACTTGGTTAATTGCTCCTTGTATACCTTAATACCCCTGCCTCTTTTTTTTTTCCAGGCCTCAGTTTCCTATTTTTGAAACTTGCTGCAGTGGACTCAAGCTTCCTATTCTGGGGGTTCTTTATCCCTACTGTGTTACTTTACAGTACCCCTATTCTTTCAGTTTGTGAGCCCTCTGGCACCTACCACCAAGTTCGGGACCTCCACCTCATTGATGAGACCTCCATCCCAGTGCACTTTGTGGAATGTCCTCCTGACTGCCCCTCCTTTAGCTCTCTTAGACCCTTTATGCCATTTCAGCCTGAGCCAGGTAGCTATTCTACAAAATCTCTGATGACCAGTTCTGCTAGGATCTGTCCAGGATTTCCTGGGCAGAAGTGCAGCTCATGGTAGCCTTTTAGAGATGAAGGGTTGGGAGTGGCCTTCAGGGTTTTGACCCACTTGTTGGGCCCTTACATGGGATAGTGGCATTTTTTTCCCAACAGTTCAGCCCTACTGTCTGTTGATGGTAGCCTCTTCTGAGAGCTCTAGCAGTACCAGCTGAACCTACCCAAGAAGCTCTCAAACTTATTTCACTCCAGCCTGTCACAGTGTACTCTGAGAACTCTGGCATCAGAGTCTGGACTTAAGAAGCTCTCACAATTGCTTTGCTTTGGCCTGTCATGGTATACTCTCTGCATAGGATTTCGGACCTTCTTAGTCATCTATCTCTCTTTCCCTCCTTGCACCCTCATGTATTCAGGTTTTTTACCTGCTTTTCTTGCTGCCCCTTCTGGAATTCTTTCTCACTTCTTCTCCTGCCCGGCCCTGCACATCAACCTCAGGACTCTGATTTTTGGAATCATTCTTTTAGCCCCCCCCCCCCAAATCTTCGATGCTGGCCAATCTTGCATGCCCATTTCTCCTGCCAGACCTGTGCCAAGACCAACCCGCAGGGGGCGCTCCAGATACACTATGCCTCTGCACCAGTTCTATGGACACGAATTGCGCAAGTGGGCGGAGGCAATTTCCACTTCTAGAGAAAATGTGGACATGGTGTCACGGACACTCCTCGAGCACATAATCCCACGCTTTGGGGTTCTACTCAACATCCAGACAGACTGCAACCTAGATTTCATCTCCAGAGTCATTGAGCCAGTATTAGAAGCCCCAGGCATGTTTTGGCGATTGCACATCCGGTGCTGGCCACGCCCTTCAGGACGGTGCAGAAGGCCAAAGGTCACAGAACTCTGTTGACTTCTGGTCGTCTTGGTCTTTCCTCCTACCCATTGCTCTAACCTGCCTCCCTGCCACCCCTTGCTCTCTCGATGGCTTCAGTCCTTTTGAATTACATTGTGGGAGGTCTTTCCTTACAGCCCCATGCACATAGCCCCACCTACTCCCGACCCCACCTTGATTTCTCAGCTTCCCTGATTCAGCCGAAAGTAGTTAGATCCAAGTTGGCGCCCTTACACCCCAACAGTTCCGGATGTTAGGTCAGACTTCTTGAGAGGAAAAGCCAGGATGGCTTGGACTGGGAGGTCCCTGTTCTTTTCTCTTCTGGCTAGGATGTCTAGTTCACAAAAGCACCGGAAGAAAGTCTACGCATGGCACCAAAGGAAGCTAACCCCTGAGATTGCTGGATCTGAGTTGTACCTTCACGGCTTTCACCTGGAGCCTATTGGCCACTCTTAACATCTCACCATCTTCCCTCTCTTGCTCTATAAGAGACCCTTAGCCAAACCCAAAGGCGCATTACCCTTGGCCATTCACTTCCCACATTCCCTTCGCCACTTTCACTCTTCCTGGCCTTACACTTCCTTCACCTTTCACTCCTTCTGGACCATTGGGTTTCACCCAAGAGCGCATTTCCTTTCCTACCCCTTAGTGAAGCCTGCCCCCTGTTAATTTGGACTGATTTGGCTTTCCTCTCCTTGTTGAGAAACCTAACAGCATGTAAGCAGGAGGATTGGCATTCAAACCTCCAATACTAATACTAAGTGAAAAGCCAGAAGTGGTTACCCATCCATAAATCCCAGCACTAGGAAACATTGTTTTAAATAGCCAGCTAGGCTAGCTAAATAGGAAAGCTCAAGATCCAGTGAGAGATCCTGTCACAAAAAAATAATATGAGGAGTGACTGAGGAAAACATGCGATGTTGACTTCTGGCTTCCACATGCATGCACATACTCCTGCACCCACATCTGCACTCACATACATGTACACAAGCATACACCAAAAATGGCCTGAGAAAATCCTGAATGTGTCCTATCAGGGACAGTGAGAGTTTAGTTACAATGAAGTTTCTGGTTTCAACAACTTGAATGGTGCAGGTGATGATTTATCACTAGGTTGTTCCTTGTAGTAGTAATTTTTTTTTTTTTTTTTAGATCCAAGTTGGCGCCCTTACACCCCAACAGTTCCGGATGTTAGGTCAGACTTCTTGAGAGGAAAAGCCAGGATGGCTTGGACCGGGAGGTCCCTGTTCTTTTCTCTTCTGGCTAGGATGCCTAGTTCACAAAAGCACCGGAAGAAAGTCTACGCATGGCACCAAAGGAAGCTAACCCCTGAGATTGCTGGATCTGAGTTGTACCTTCACGGCTTTCACCTGGAGCTATTGGCCATCTTAACATCTCACCATCTTCCCTCTCTTGCTCTATAAGAGACCCTTAGCCAAACCCAAAGGCGCATTACCCTTGGCCATTCACTTCCCACATTCCCTTCGCCACTTTCACTCTTCCTGGCCTTACACTTCCTTCACCTTTCACTCCTTCTGGACCATTGGGTTTCACCCAAGAGCGCATTTCCTTTCCTACCCCTTAGTGAAGCCTGCCCCCGGTTAATTTGGACTGATTTGGCTTTCCTCTCCTTGTTGAGAAACCTAACAGCATGTAAGCAGGAGGTTTGGCATTCAAACCTCCAATACTAATACTAAGTGAAAAGCCAGAAGTGGTTACCCATCCATAAATCCCAGCACTAAGGAAACATTATTGTTTTTTTTTTGTTTTTTTTTTTTGCAGAGACTTTTTTTTTTTAATGTATGATGTTTTGTGTATTTCATACATATTTTCCAATTCAGTTCAGGCATATTTCCCTTTCCTTCCCCCACCCCACCCCATCCCAGATCATGCATCTTGCAAGACTTTTATTTTTTATTTTTTTGTTTTTTTGTTTTTTGTTTTTTTCCTGCATCTTTCAGGTTTATTTTTTTTCATTTTTAGCTATAAGTGATATCCATGAGTATAAGCATCCGTCGTGCAAACCAATCTAAGACTGTTGTGCCCAAACCCACCACAGTCCCCACCATCAGTGGAGGTGAACAGTTGTGTTGTTAATCAATTTGATCAAATGAGTGTCCAGACTACACGCTGTAGTTTCCACCGTTCACCCCAATCGCAGCCTTTACATTCAACCACGCCCCCTCTTCCGCAGATTTGTTCCCTAGGTTAGAAAAGGGGCACAGGTGGATGAGAAAGTAAAACTGTCCTCTCTCCTGGAGCGTTGCTTGGATCTGGTCAAATTCTGGCTGGGAAACATTGTTTTAAATAGCCACTAGGCTAGCTAAATAGGAAAGCTCAAGATCCAGTGAGAGATCCTGTCACAAAAAAATAATATGAGGAGTGACTGAGGAAAACATGCGATGTTGACTTCTGGCTTCCACATGCATGCACATACTCCTGCACCCACATCTGCACTCACATACATGTACACAAGCATACACCAAAAATGGCCTGAGAAAATCCTGAATGTGTCCTATCAGGGACAGTGAGAGTTTAGTTACAATGAAGTTTCTGGTTTCAACAACTTGAATGGTGCAGGTGATGATTTATCACTAGGTTGTTCCTTGTAGTAGTATTTTTTTTTTTTTTTTGTCTTTTTCGAGACAGGGTCTCCCTGTAGCCCCAACTGTCTTGGAACTCATTCTGTAGACCAGGCTGACCTTGAACTCAAAAAGATCCACATGCCTCTGCCTCCCGAGTGCTAGGGTTAAAGGTGTGTGCCACACCACATCAGGCTGTAATAGTAAATTTTTTTCTAAAACATTATTCCAGGTGAAGGGTCAACTTAATGTTATGGAAATGATTTATCTATCTCTATATTGTTCACTGTGATGACTACTTGTTTTTAGCTAACTAAGTCTTAACTTGGTTTTTTAAACTTTGTTCTTCCTTGTACTTTTATGAATCACATGTCATGCAATTGTTTTATGCTATGTTTCTGGGGGGGGGGTTGTCACAGAACACCTCAACATGTATTTTTCCTATCTGCAGAAATAGTTAATAGCCAAATTCTTCTTCTTTAACTCTTGCTTACAACAAAATCAGTTTGTCTTTCACTATAAGAAGACTCTCCAGTACAATCATATGCATAAAAAATAAAAAATACATTAAAAATTTTTTTTAGATATTTGAAAAAAAAGAAAACTGTCCTGCTTCTAAGCAGGTCACTTCTTTGTCTCCTATTCCCAAGAAGGCTGGAAGTTTGGCCTGGCCATAAATAAACTTTACCTTGCAGCTTTGATTTATGCCTCTGATTTTCAACCTACAACAGTCAACTGAGAAGAATGGGACTACAGAAAGAAAACAAGGAAACAATTTTATTAGAGAAATCATAAGCTCAGGGTTGAAAATGTTAGGATTGATGTGTATGAAATGTACCTCTTGTGGAGATGGCAAATAAGTAGTTCAAACCTTTGGCACACAGAGTACATTATGCTGGATACTCACATCATGTGATTTCTTATTTAAGTCCCTTTCCTCACTTTCCATCATGTGACTTCTCATTTGTAAAGTGTCAGTGAAGGATGCCTCTAATGCATTATCATACAATTAAACATGTGATCATGATCACATGACATACATAGCCTTGGTGAACCTCCCACCCGTGAAATGCAGGGGTATAAGTTCTGAGATTCCTTCCATTTGTAAAATGTTGAGACTGTGGTTGAAATTATTGCTTAATCTGGATTGCACAGAGGGGTTTCTTATTTAGAAGAGATTATTTCAAAATGACAAAGGACTAAAAGAATTTCTAATGTTGAAACTTAATGCCCTGAAGATAAATTGCATGCATTTTCAAATATTTTAGTAGTTTTTAGAAATGGCTGAATTTGAGAAAATATAATCTATAAATATTTTATTATAATTTATCAACATATAAACGCAGTAGTAGCTAGATAGGAACTGTTTATCTTCAAGATTCTCTTACCATCTTCATGCCCACAATAATGCACAATCAGAATACATTTTAATAATTCCCCAAAATAAGGTACGTGAAAAGAAATGATCGCTTTTTCATATGACAGGCCAAAATAATTCAACCCTCTTATTTAAAAACAAAAATTATTGTGTTCGCCTAAATTACACAAATTGGCTATTTTTTGTCTTTAACATTTACCTTTGTTGCTTTCTTTATCAAGACCAGTCTTGATTGGCCCTATTATGATTATAGAGTTAATGTTCCTTTTACCAAAATTAACCTTATTGTAAAATAGACAATCATCCTAACAATATTTGCATATCTGTTTAGAATGAGGAGTTGTGAGTTGAAATGTTCATGACTTTTTAAAAAGCAACAAATTCATTATACAGGCATTATAATTCATATTATAATATATAAGCATTAGCAATGGCTTAAGCTATTAAGCAAATACTCTGATTTGAATTTAATTCTTTTTTGTTTCTTTCATCGCAATGGTTCATTTTCTACAGCGGTTATGTATGTAGCTTTTCTCTTAGGCAATTAAAACACAGTTATTTTTAGGTGAGTGATTATAAACTTCCACTCTGGAATTCCATACTTGTTCTTTCTCACGAACATCTTAAAGGCAACTTTTCCTTACACTCTCAGAGTAGCACATGTAAAAGACTAAAACCCATGTGTTTTCCCTTTCCTCTCCCTTCCCCCATGGGAGTTTTCCGTGTGTATTTCCTGAAATACTCAAGACAAATATGTTAGACAAAAATAAACAACACACAGATACGCACACAAACATCACTACCATAAACACATTGGCCAAGGCCAGACATGGTGACACATGCCTGAAATTTCAGCACTTGAGAGATGATGGCAAGAAAAACAGGACTTCAAGGTCACCCTGTGACATACTGAGTCCCAGGCAAGCCTGGACTTAATGAGACCCTGTCACAAGCATAAAAATGGCAAAACAAGTAAAAAACAAACAGAAGACACTGGCCCAGACTTTTTAGTCACAGTGATGAAAACCCATATAGTCTCCAGCTAGCTATTTCAGTTTTTGTTAATTTTATCCAAATAAGCAATGTCAAGATGACTAATATTTATCTCAAATTTTTCCAATTTTTATTAGTGTGACAAAAATGTAAAGATGGTATTCAAGAGGTACATAATTTTCAATGCATTATTTAGCATGATAGGTGCCTCTCATAGAATATCTGCATTTGATTGTATCTCCACCTTAGAAGTTAGAATGTTAACAAAAAGTACCTGACACCTGTCACTGAGAAAGCCTAGCCTTCTATAACTGTATTCACATGCTAAAACCTCCTGTTTCCAAGTGGACTTTCCTTTTGAAGATCATCAACCTATAGTCCCATGAATTGGTGCTGTAAATTCATTTGGAAGTATATTTGAGTGGTAAAATTTGTTTCCATGGGCCTTCGACTTTTAGCAGTTTAGTGCAGATTCTCAGCTTCCTATCTCTTGGTCATGCCATTCAATCACGTGATTCATTCTTCACTCTCAGTATTAGTGCTATCAGTTAGGAAAGTGAGGTTCTTCTACTTGTTCTCAAGCTAAGGGATGAGAAGCTCATAGCATCTTCTAGTGTTGATTGTTCTCAGGTTGTCATCATAGTTTTTCAACCACTCTTCCTAGAGCTTCAGTTTCATTATTTTGTGGTATTCATGCACAGCTACAATTGGACCCTATCATCAATCTGTCTTTCTCCTACAAATTTCAACTGAAAAACTATGTTCACTTAAGTTCCCACACCATGTCTAGCTCACTCCTATTGAATTCAGTGTGAGTTCAAGACCAGTCTGGCCTAGATACTGAGTTCCAGGCCAGCCAATTATATATAGAGAGACTCTGCCTCAAAAAAAAAAGTTAGAAAATGGCAGAGATTTAGAAAGTTAGTCTATATAACTATTATACATTGTCTTTCTAATTTTCTGTTTCTATATTAAGGCATTTTAAATATTATATCCATTTCACTATGAATTTGGATTATATTGGTGCCTCTTACTTTTCACCTACTAAATATCTATTACTTTGTTCTCTGTGATAGCTTTGAATTTAATAACATTTTACCATGTCCACTATAGGCACAAACCAATCCCCACAAAATTTGAATTTCCATTTCTATGTCATTAATCGGAACTCTTTACTTCATAAAATAATATTTATAGCTCATCTACACAATTATTATATTTTCACTTTCTTCATTTTCTTCTCTATATGTTTAGGCATTTGCATTGTTTCCTGTTAAAACTCACCTGCCACCACCACCAATTATATAGGCATTTGTTGGAGCAAAATAAAGGGGAGGGCAAAAAAACAACGTAAAGACTGGGTTAAAGAACTGAATGATATGGTTGAACTCTGCCCCAAACAACAAGCCTCTTCAGGGATAAACTTTGGAAAGACTGAGAGAAAGATGGCAGATGGCATGAGCAGGGGTGGGATAGGGGCAGGGAGAGAGGAATGTGCCTAAATCAGACTGAAAGATAATAAATGAAATACACAATTCATCAATAAAAGTATTAAAAAAACTCAAGTGCTAGCCAAGCTGATAGTATTTTCTCATATCTTCAAATGTATTAGGTAAACTATCAATTTTAATTACTTATAAATCTGTCCTAGGGAATTAACCAACCTCCTAGCTGAAGTGATTAGTTCGAATGTGGCTTTTGTCTTGGGATATTTCTTTGTCATCAGTCTGGGATTCCCTAGATGTCTCTTCTGTAGAATCTCCTTTTTCTTTCAATGTTCCATAGTGACCATTCAAAGGTCAAATTAAAATATGTAGGAATCTCTCTTTCCATCGTCTTCATCCTAGGGTCAAACTCAAGTTGTCTGCCTTGTAAACAAATACCTTTACCCACTGGGCCATCTCATGTCATAGATTCTTTTTTATTTGCTTATATTTTACTGAGTGATCAGTGCACATGCAACTGAGAATCTGGCAAAGATACTGTGGGAACCTCTCAACTTATTTATTTGAAATTTTCTTCCTGTCTTTTCCTTGGCCTTTCCTTTCTTGAATTCATGTTATTCAAATATCAGGCAGGTTATACCAATTTTTTAACTTGTTTTTAGTTGTTTGTCTATTTTTTCTATTTTATTCCCTGGGAGTTTTCCTTAATTTTATGTTTCTTCTCTGCTGTAATGTTATGTATTTCATGCCAAAAGCTATTTTATTTCCTTAGAACTCATTTGCACAGCTTTCTTTTCTGGATGTAACATTTCTTTTCTCTCTAATTTATAGGTATTTCTATTATTCCAGATTCTTACTCCATATTTACTACATTCAGTCTTTTCTGAAAATTACTTTGTGTACTTGAATACTTCATGGGGAATTTTCATAACAAAATCACTCATGCTTTTTGACTGCTCACATTTATGAATACACCTCTAAAATTATATATTGGTTGTGGTTCTTACTGCAGACTGACCATTTCTATGTAGAACCTTTAATTTTAGTTATAGGTATATTTCATTTGATTTATCCCTAAATAAGTATCAAAAATCTTTCCTTTGGATTTCAGTCTGTTTTTTGTATGCTTTTTTAATTTTCAGTTTTAGCAAAATTTAATAAAAATCAAGGAAAATGTGCTCAGTTCTACTGTTTCTGCCAAAGACAAACTGCAAACTGGAAGTTCAGGAATGAATTTGGTGGTCTAAGCTTTTTTTTTTTTTTTTTTTTTTTTTTGCTAACATGAGAAGTCTTGTGCTCCAGTCGAATCAAATCAGTAATGTAAATTAATTGCTTCTTGGAATTCTTACTGATTAAGGTTCTGGTTTCTCAAGTCTGCTTTAGCAACTCTCAGACACTCAGATTTCTGGTTTCAACAGCTTCAACCTCTACTTTTGTTACCTTATTCTACTGTAGACTTGGCTCTTAATTATAGCACTTAACTGTTTTAGTAGAGCTTGTGGAATGAGCAAAATAAAACAAATGTTCAGCTCTTCATCATTACCAGAAATCGAACCTCATTTGTGGTAATAGTGAAATACATCTTCCTGACCTTTCTGCTTTCCCCAGGCAGAGATGTTTTAGCCATTGTCCCCAAAACTCACTCCATGACACTCATTTCAGTGAGACTATTATAGCCATTTAAATGCCTTACATCATGAGTTTTACAGCACTTGTGTGCTGTCAGTCCCATCATATGGACTGCTTCATACACTCCCTACCTCTTTCTCCCCTCCATATGCCACCTCCCCCTTTCTCTGTCCTTTTCTGTTTTCTTCTCACATGGTAACTGGTTTTTTTGGAAAATATGAAGCCCTAGAAATCTTTTTTTTTTTTCCAAGAACAACAATAACAATAATCATGGCTCCATATTTAGGAGTACATGATTTAGTATCAATGTACTGAGGCAGTACCTATGTCTTATTCTTAATCTTCTAGCACATCAAAAGAGACCACATTTCAGCATGGGAATACTTTGGTGCAGGCTCTTCTGCTTTACATGGTTTGGATTGTTTTAATTTACGTGGACCTCGTTTTTCTTCTTCAGTTTTCAGTGCTCTCTCTTTGTCCTGTATTTTTAGAGTTTTTACTATAACATGCCTTGTGGAGTTTCTTTTCTGGCCCCGTTGATTTGGTGTTCTATATACTTTTTGTATTTTTATTGGCATGTCTTTCCTTGAGTTGGGATTTTTTTTTTCTGCAAATGCTATTGAAGATATAGTCAATATTATCTTGAGATTCTTCTCTTTCTTCTTATGTCTATGATGCGTAAATTTGGTCCTTTTCATGGTGTCCCACATTCTATTCTTGTACTTTTTGTTAATTTTTCATAATCTTTGCATCAGTAGTCCAAGTCCTCAACTTTACGGTCCAATCTTGATATTCTGATTTCCATTTCATTCATCTTATTGCTGAGGCTTTCTTCCATTGTTTCCAATTGGATTACTTAGTGCTTTACTTCCTTTTTCATTTCAGCCTGAGTTTTCTTCAATATTTCTTTCTCTTTTGTGAATTCAGTCTGATGTTTATTCCTATGTTCTTTTAGTTCTTTGATTTGTTTCTTTGTGTGTTCTTTAAGTTCATTGAATTCTTTGATCGTGCATGATTTTTCTTTAAATTCTATGTCCTGGATTTATCTCTCAGGGGTTCTTAGAGTAGTGGTATTTGGTAGGGATTTATTATTTGGATTTTTCATAATATTTTTTCATTGTCATTTTGACATGTAGATTACTTTGTTTACAATTCTGCCATGAAAATCATATCTTCCTTTGTTGAATTGAAGAGTGATTTTGTTTGTATTCATGATGTGCATTAGTTATTTTCTAATTAGGTATGAAAAGCTGGTTAGTCTAGAATTCAGGTTTTCTCTTTTGATTTTATATTAGAGAGACAGATAGCTGTAGCTCAGGTACTCTGGAGTTGCTTCAGGGGTCCAAGTCAGCCACCACTCAGATACTCTCAGGATTCCTTCTAAGTTCTGGGATCCTACTCGCCAGAAGGGACAGCAAAATTTTGGAAGTTCATTAGGCAGTGCCTGGATTAAGGTGCTCCTGGGCAATCTGCAAAGGTCTGGGCCCCAACTAAAGGGCAGAGAAGTCTAGCCCAGCAGCAGTAGGTGTGGCCTCAGATGGTTCCAAAGTAGGGGGATACCCATGGAAAAACTTGGGAAACTCCCTGCCGTATAGAGGCCAGATTACGTTAGTCTCAGGGATTCTGGATAAATCTGATTTTTAAATGCCCAAGAATAGTGTCTTAAATTTTTTATCAACTTACTACGATTAAGTCCATTATTATTTTGCATTTAATAATTTCATTTTCAAACCTTCAAACTAAGGGTTTTTTGTTCTTTTAATTTTATTTATTTCTGTATGTGTATGAATGTACTGTCTATATGCAGGTGTGTGCACCCGTATCGTGCAATGCTGCGGAAGTCAGAAGAGGGTGTCGGATTCCCCTGGAGCTGGAGTTTCAGACGGATCTCGGCCGCCATGTGGGTGCTGGGGATCGAATCCCGGTCCTCTGTAAGAGCGGTCGGAGCTCTTAACCACTAGGCCATCTCTCCAGCCCCTAAGGTTTTTTTTTTTTTTTTTATAAAACTTTAGCTGTTAATAATGTTTTAAGTGCTTGGAAATTACATGGAAACATGATTCATTAGATTACAAATGTTATCATTTATTAAAAGTCAAATTAAAACTCAAATAGGTCAACTACAATTTAAACCAAATATCCTCTATGAAGTATATGAAGTATATCCCAGAACACCATATTTACAAAGGGATTAGGTTGTAGTTCTGAACATGTTTAAGTGGATTCCCATAATATACTCTTTATCTGATTGGCAACTGAAAATGCTGTTACAGACATGGGTCCCTGGAGATTACAGTTTGGAAACCCTGTGTATAACATAACCCTTAATTACCTTCATTGCTAAAAAGGACAATTCAATGTAAGCTAACATATGGATTATTTTCCTTAAAGAAAGCTGAGAAAATGTAATTTTATTTACCTAAAACTAATGTATGTCCATGAGGCCGAAAATAATTACTTTTTGCAAGTATGTACTCAGGGAATAGAGGAGAGATTGAATTTAAAATTCCTTTTAAATGGTTCATGGAATGGCATTAATATCATGTCCAAAGGGATTTTTGCTAATCTATTTTCTTGGCTAATACTGAGGATTTAATGAAAGTGGTTTCTATAATGGACAAATAAATAGAGTTTATTCTTGCAGTGTTGTTTCATAGAAAGAAGCATTGTATAATTGTATAATACTATAGCCAGCTCTCTTAAATGTTGTCTTTATAGTAGATGTTAAGAAACAAATACATTTGCTTACAGAATTATGAAGAATTCAATTGTATAAAAAAACAAATGTTGCCTAGTTTATGACATCACCTCTCTTCTTTAGAGACATATTAAAATTCTAAGGCCCAGGCCATATAGCCAAGCACTTTTCTCTGGACCTATTAGTAAACACAGTAAAAAGTAACTGAAATGATGGTACCTTCTCATATCTGCCTCAATTCCAGAACCTACAAGAACATCTCTTTTGCTCTCCTGAACTTTGCTTGCTTAAAATTAGTTATCAGAAAAATTTCCAGCCACGGATTGAAGCAAAAATATTTCTGATTAATTTAATCAATCAGAAAATCCACTTCCCTTCTTTCATTTCAAATACATTGTAAATAGAGATTGTACTACAATTTCAGTAATGTCTTAGAATTATCCTGTGTGTAAACAAAGTGCATTTCAAGCAGGAATATGATTTTACCAGAAGCAGAACTGCAATGCTTCAGTGGGTGAATGGGAAGTGATTCCATCTGAACTGGGTTTGAAAACCAGTAGCAACAGCACTGAGTAGGTCTGTAAAAAGTCACTTAGATCCTCTAAGGAAGAATGTTTCAAATAGGGATATACCATACCTATTTCATTTGATTCTCAAAAATGGTGTCAAAATTTCAATATATTTAACGTGATCCTCTGGAATAAGTCTTTGTCAAATCTAAATCGTAAAAGGACAGAGGACCCGGGTTTGATTCCCAGCACCCACATGGCAGCTAAGTACCATCTTTAACTCCAGTTCCAGGGGAATCCGATGCCCTCTTCTGACCTCCATGGCATTGCACGACACAGATACACCAACCTGCATGCAGACAGTACATTCATACACATGAAAATAATAAATTAAAAAATTAAAAAATAAATATTTAATAGGTAGCAATTTTCTGGCAAAAATTCTCGATTTTAAAACCTGTTTTGATGAAAATGGTACTAAAATAACTTCATAGCAAGTAATATTTTCAGACAAAATTAAAAAAAGAAAACCCATAAGGGACCCAATAAAGAATCAGGTTTTACAATTATATAAGGTAATTGGTGTCAACTTACTCCACTTTTAATGAACAAAACATAGCTGTCATTTGTGTGTGCAATAGTACCAATTTGTATGATGGGTCTTTGACGGCTCCAGAAAAGGTTTTCTGTCACCAAAAATAGTTGTCATTAATTGCTATGACACTAATTCCCTAACATTACCTTGGATTGCTCTTGTTCTCATTTCCTTCATATTTTCTTCTTTTCTTGTGTATGGTCACATCTGTGAGTACACATATAAAGGTGAACTTGTGTGTGCATGTGTGTGTGTGTGTGTGGAGCGTGCACATGCATGTGATGTAGGCCCAAAGTTGATGTCAGAAACCTTTCTCAATTAATTACCCATATACCTTATTCTTTGAAGCAGGATCTCTCAGTAAAACCCAGAGCTCACCAGCTCACTAGCTGGCCAAATAGTTTGGCTCCTATATCTCTCTGACTCCTGACTTCTAGTCTGCTACATCTGGTACACAGTGCCTCCCCAGCATGCTCTTTAATAAGAATGTCAAAGTAGTAAGACTAATGAAACTGGTGTTCTCTGTGAAACCAGGCAATTTAATATGGCTCAACTTTATTTTTATTCATAGATGCAGTACATTTGATTGTAAGTTATATGTACCAGAAAGTCAACACAAAAAAATGAATAAAAACATATAAAAATAACTAGGTATTAGGTAAGTTACAAAGAAACAAAAATCATAAATAAGACATACAAGAATAAAAACTGAATGAAAGGGGACTCATTTGTTCTTTACAATTTTGCTTTGATTAAGCTTTAGCTGGTCGGAGAACTTCATGGTGTGATCCACCACTGTTTGATGAATTTGTCTTTGAAGAACTCTGTCAGGATGTGCTTAGGGGACAGCACAACTTCTCTATAGCACAGGCATATGTACATGAAGCTGCAACTTTATACACCCCACAAATTATCATTTTTGCCCTCAAATTATACTAGCTACAATGCTTACTAAAATAACAAGATATAGGCCATAATTACTGATTCATATTCTAATGAAAACCTATATTAAAGGATTCTTATTTATATCCTTAGTTTCCTGTAATACAGCTCCTTCTGGGATTAAAACTCATGTATACACCACACACACACATGCACACACACATACACACACACACACACACACACACACATACACACACAACAAACAACAAAACCTACCTTGCTACATGTAATTTGAATGGTAGGTAAATATACTTTTAGATTCGTATTAGCTGTAACAGCAAAATTCGAGTAAACCACATCCTGAGTAGCTATTCTCAGTTAAATGATAAACCTTTTATCTCAATTCAGTACATACTATAGTTTTTAAACAAGACAGTGGTAACATCCTTGTCATGGCTTGATTCTTCCTGTCCATATGACTAGTGTGCTCTCTTTTTTTCTATCCAGCCTTGACTTCTTCTACCCTAAAAGAGACAAATTTGATGCCTAGGGGTTGTCTTCATCTGCCCAGAGCCAATAAAATCAGGTATTACTTTCCAAATGGAGAATTCCATGACAAGTATACAGAGAACATGAGAGAGAGAGAGAGAGAGAGAGAGAGAGAGAGAGAGAGAGAGAGAGAGAGAGAAAGAGAGAGAGGCTGAGGATATTAAGTTTCTCTTAAGCCTACCACCTGATTCTTGTTTGACCCATGGTGTGGGTCTGACTAAGCTTACTCTGATCACATTTATTTGTGTTGCTGTTCTACAAGCCTGGCATGTGGAATTCTAGACCTTTGGACTTTTTCCCACATTACTGAACATCAATCCTAGCAGGACAAGAGATAATTTAAAGACTTACTTCTTTCAATCTTTGTAGGTCACTGGGCTCCTCTGCTGAGGTTATTAGCTATGGTTATATGAAGACACTGTCCACCAGAACAAACTTGAGATCGTTAATTCATTTTACATGGGTCACCAAACTGATATCAAATAGCAGTCGTTCTTGTTTATTACCAGCTTAGATCAGATTCAAGACTGAGACTCAAAGCTAAAAGGCTTAACCTTCAGCCTCTTAACCCTAGGTCACTCCCAATCTGTCTCTTGGGTCTTTTTAATTAATGACAGACTGAGAAGGATTATAAATTCTCAAAGACCTCCATGTGATTCCTTATGGATACCCAACTTGCTGACAGCTATAATAACTCTCCCCATTCTTGTGTGTTTGTTCATATGATTGTAGTTGCACAAAACAAATTAAGTGTAACTATCTGGAGAGAGTCATCATGAAAATTTACACAAAAAAGAAATATCTCAATTGAGGTTTGGGAATTTATTTTTTGGAGATCGGAACAACTATACCAGACGATGTCTATATATTACCATGAACTACGGCCAAAGGGCAAAGGAACTTAGAAAGTTCAATTTATTTGCAGTCCATTAGCCAATATTCACCACCACTTTATACTATAAATATAGTCTGGGTTGGTACAGTGTAAGAAAAGAGGATTAAAAAAAACAATGGATTTGCAACTGGTCTATCTAATGGTTCTCTGTTGGACTGCACTAGGTTAAAGAAAGTTCTGGAAAAACAAATTACCCCCTTCTATATCATATTCTTCTTTGATTATTTCTATTATCATTTTAGCTTTGTTTTAAAGCAGTAAGGTCTGGCACATAGAATCAGAATTTAATAATCTTTCACTGAAATTTCAGCAGACAGGTATTTAAATTGAAAGTATTAATATTTATTGCATGCCAACTGTATAGTTAGTTTGGCCACATGCTAGGTTTTCTCACAAAGATTCATCTTCACATAAATCTTAAGAAGACTATATTTTATACATTTTTAACTGGGGTATAATTATATACTAATTATGTCATGTATTTTAAAACTCTAGCAATTATGGGTTCATCAAAAATATTTGGGTGCCTTAACCCTTGATTACCCCTTTGTGTCTTATTTAGAAACTGCATTGGTACATATTCAATTAAGTTAAGAAGAGTCATTAACTTTAACCTTCCTCCAGTACAATGAGTCCTCATGAGAAGAAGAAAATGTGGACACAGGCACAAAGACTTAAGAACGTAGATTGTGTCATAATAGCATCAGAAACTAGAGTGAAGCTTCTATACTGAGATAAGCAGCTAGGACTGCTGTCTTTCACCAGAACCTGGGAGAAACATATGAAACATGTGCTCCCTGAAGACCCAGAATTGTGCATAGGCAATGGCACACATGTGGAAGTTAGAGGACGACTTGAGTGACTCTAATTTCTCACTCTTCCATTCAGTTCAAGTGATGCAAATCAAGTTGTCAGGTTTGGTGACAAGCACTTTGCTCATGCAGTTATCTCACTGGTCCCTATTTGGTTTTTTTTTGTTGTTGTTTGTTTGTTTGTTTTCCTTTTTTTATTGATGCTCTGTGTATTTCATTCATCATTTTCCAATTCAGTTCAGGCATATATCCCCTTCCCTTCCCCCCACCTCACCCTTACCCATCCCAGATCATGCATTCTGCCGTAACTTTTCTGCATCTTTCTGGTTTTTTGTTTTGTTTTGTTTTGTTTTCATTTTTTTTAACAATAAGTGATAATTTGTGAGTACAAGCATCCTTCATGTAAAACCAATTTGCAAGCAGTTGTGCCCAAACCCACACAGCTCATGGGTCCCACCATCCAGCAGGGGGGGGCTTGTATGTTCAATCAAGTTGATCAAATGAGTGTCCAGTCTATATTGTTGTAGTTTCACCATTAACCCCAATCGAAGCCCTTACATTCTACCACGCCCCCTCTTCCGCAGATTGTTCCCTAGGCTTAGAAAAGGGGCACAGGTGGATGAGAAGCAAAACACTCTACTTTCTCTGGAGCTGATGTCTTGGTCTCTAGTCAGTTCTGGCTGTTTTCTTTCATGGGCTGCCAGCTTGTCCAGGCTTAACCTTTCGATCCTACTAATGAAGCACATGCAATTAGATATTTAGGTATTTAAACAGTATAATATATAGCCTTTCGATCCTACTAATGAAGCACACACAATTAGATATATGGGTATTTAAACAGTACTAATTGTTATGGTAGGTTACTTTGGTATAGACACAGATGTTTGGATGGTATGTCAATTCATGATCTACATTTTCTTCTGTCAAGTATGGCAGGGTCTTCGTGTGGTTTATAACATCTCCTAACCATTAGAGGATGTAAGCTTGTGACATCAGCCGTGGGTTATTCCTCCAAGGAGAGAGCCAATAGCCAATTAGATTTGGGATATACAGACATATGGCTGCCACTGCTGCACAGTATTTCCAGGCAGATGAGGTGTAGCTGGTGCTGACGGAGGAGTCTTGCTTGACTCAAGGAGACCTATATTTGCTTTATTGGTTTAGTGGTCTTTGGTAACACTCTCTGGCATCCCAGAGACCATCTGTATACTTGCAAGTGCGGTCTCCATACATCTTTTCCATGTTTGTATCAGGTCTTCAACAGCAGGGCCTTATCGCCTCTCTTCCTGCAGATATCCCAGTTAGGAGGCAAGGAGCCTTTACCATTTGTGGGGGCTTGGATCCCCTGGCCAACATCTCCTTGGTAGAATAATCCATTGTTGATGTCAGAGCTCCTGTATTGATATATTTTGTTTAGGTGCATAGCTTAAGGAGACTTTAGCATTATATTTGGTTCTGAATAGAAAATAATCCTTTTCACAGTTTCTATGTCCATTAGTCAATTAAAGAAGGCAGTTTTACTGATTTTACAAGAGAACACTTCTATAACAGCTGGTTCCAATCTACAGCTGGAGAATGACCTCATCATCCTCTTATTTCTCTTTATTCTATGGGGGGGAGTTAAGAAAGTCTCTTGTATTAAAACCTTTGCAGCACCTAGAAGGTAAGCTTCGTTAGGAATCATTAAAAAATAGTTGTTACTAGTAGGATCCACAGAGGGGCCTGATGTCTGCAGCAATCTGAGGCATTTCTTCCCTTCAATGCGCAGAGGAGTCAATCCTTCTGCTGGCACTTTCTGGTACATCCTACTCACTGCAAAGCTGCATTTTCTTTCTCAGCCATTAAGTTGGTGATACTCTGGCCTGTTGGAACATACAAATCCTTTCCCATAGTTAGTTTTAAGATTTGGGTTGCAAGGTTTTTTGACAAAAAGTTTTCATATCTATCTATATCCCCCTTTTTTATTTAAGGTGTTTAGTTTTGACCCATGAGTCTCAAAAAAGCAGTTGTTTTATACATACCTATAGGGTGGAATCAAGGCACAGATTTCATCAAGTTCACCCATGCTGTTTTGGGTTACTGTATGTGATTAACTTGGGAAACAAACTTTATTTTTAAATTAAATCATCCTATAGGTGAAAGAGATTGCTACCAGGTGATACTATATGACAGCAAAATTATAGAGAACATTTGTTTATACCAATCCCAAAGTAATTGTTATACAGTTTTTAATTAAAGCTAATGTGGACAACAGCAATTTATGTAGCCGATGGTGGTGGCGCACACCGGTAGGATATGCTGAAGAGGCAGAGGCAGGAGGATCTGGAGTTGAAGGCCAGACTGGTCCCTATTTGTTATCTAACCATCACAACTATGAGAGAATATATTTGTATTCTTACAGTTTAGGAAATGGAAGCAAATATGAAAAAAAAATAAGATCGTCAAGTAATTTCTCATTGCAAAGAATTGTAGAAGATGGAGGCCTGTATCTTTCTTACACAAAATATCTCAAAAGAAAAGTTGATATGGTCTAGAAAAGAATTCTAATAATGTTACATTTGCATTCTTTTCATGTTTTTATTGATGTTTTGTGTATTTCATACATCATTTTTTGGTTCAGTTTAGGCATATTTCCTTTTCCCTCCTCCCCATGCCAAGCCATGCATTCTGCCATAAGTGTCCTGCATCTTTCTCTCAGTCTATTTTTTTAATTTATTTTTGTATGTGTACGAATGTATTGTCTGTATTCAGGTCTGTGCACCTGTGTTGTGCAATGCCGCGGAGGTCAGAAGAGGGTCTCGGATTCCCCTGGAACTGGAGTTCTCCTGGAATTGGAGTTACAGGCGGTTCTCAGCTGTCATGTGGGTGCTGGGGATCGAACCCGGGTCCTCTGCAAGAGCGTCGGTGCTCTTAACTGCTAGGCTATCTCTCCAGCCCCTCTCTCATTCTATTTTTTAATGCTTAGGAATTCACATTTTCCTCCATTAGTTTCATATTACTCTAAAATATGGATACATACTCTCCACCCATATAGAGTAGAGTCTGAAAATAAGTGGTGGGTGGATTCTAGAACCTGTTGAGAGATTTACATTATAACAACATAGTTGCTTTCAGATAAACAGAAATATAAAAATAATGTTGTTTAGCTTGCCTTTCATCTGTGGATTTGGTGTTAGCATCCACAAATGAAGGAAACCATTCACTGTTTGTTCTTGTGGGACTGTGTTACTTCACTTAGCATAATGGCTTCAAGTTCCATCCATCTACCTGAAAAGTTCATAATGTCATCTTTATTTACTGCTTAATAGTACTACATTGTGTAGATGTACCACATTTTTGTCATCCACTCATTTGTTGATGGGCATTTGGGTTGGTTCTAATTCTTCGCTATTGTGAAGAGAGCTGCAATAAACATAGATGTGCATGTATCTTTGTGGTAGGATGAGTATTTGGGGTATATACCCAGGAGTGGTGACTAGGTCAGGTGATAGGCTCATTTTGAGTCTTTTAAGGGTTCTCCATACTGCTTTCCATAATGGTTGTACAAGTTTACATTCCCACCATCAGTGGATGAGTGTTCCCCTCTCCCCACAACCTCTTCAACATTTGGTTGTCTTTTGTTTTCTTGATGTTAGCTAATCATATTAGAGTAAGAACATATCTGAGACTTGCATTTCCTTAATTATTAATGATGTTGAACATTTTTTAAGATGTTTATTTAAAGAGGTCCTACAAGCATTGCTACTCAAACTGTTCAGAAGGATACAGAGGGAATTCTCTCAAACTCCTTCTATGAAGCCAGCATCACTCTAATACAAAAACCAGGCAAAGATACAACCAAATAAGAAAGCTATAGACCCATTTCATTAATAAACATAAATGCAAAAACTCTCAACAAAATACTTGCAAATTGCATACAGACCCACATCAAAAAGATCATCTACCATGATCAAGTTGGATTCATACCAGAGATGCAGGGATGTCTCAATATATGCAAATCAATAAATTTCATAAAACACATAAATGGACTGAAAGAAAAAAAAGAAAACACACGATCATCTCAATTGATGCAGAAAAAGCCTTAGACGAGATCCAGCATCCCTTGACATTTAAAGTCCTAGAGGGAATCAGACTTCTAGGAACATTCCTCAACGTGATCAAAGCCATATATAGCAAACCCACTGCCAACATCATCCTAAAAGGAGAAAAATTGGAACCATTTCCCTTAAAGGCAGGAACCCAGCAAGGCTGACCCTTATCACCATTCCTCTTCAACATAATGCTTGAAACACTTGCTAGTGCAATAAGACAAGAGAAAGAAATTAAAGGAGTACTAATTGGAAAAGAAGTTAAGCTATCCCGTTTTGCAGATGATATGATAGTTTACCTAAGGGATGCTAAAAACTCCACCAACAGCTGTCTTTGATGCTAAATAGGCTGAAGCTCTGGTGAATGAACTCACACCAAGGGGCTTTTTTGGGACACAAACTTAAATTGATAGGTCTTAATGCATATGACAAAATGCATAAAGTCCTGTGGGTGGGCAATAGGGATGCAGGGTCTAAATATGATTAAGAATTATTGTGGGTTCTGGAGAATATGAGCATGGGCACAGCACAGGAACCATAAGGCAGAACTGCTTTAAGGCTTTGGGGCCCAACACCTGACCCTGGAACCTCTCAGCTCAGCTTCCAGAGAGTGCCAGCATGGGCACAGCACAGTGCTGGTAAGGAGGATCTGCCTTGAGGCTTTGGGGCCCCCAGAACCTCCCAGCTCGGGTTCCAGAGAGTGCCGAATTGTGGGTGCACCTACAGAGGGTCACAGGGGCACAGCAAGGCCAAAGTGCACATAGAGAGGGCAACAGGGGCATAGCAGGGCCAAAGGAGCAAACCACCACTCAAGCTGGTGGTACTGTGATGCAGACTATCTAACAGGTGTAGTGTTAGTGAATCTAGTCTGTGCAGTCAATGTTGAGGCAACAGAATCCAAAAACACAAACAAACAAACAACAACAACAACAACAACAAAAAAATCCACATGTCAAGGACACAACAAAAAAAGAACATGGGAAAACCACATAATAAATCCATACCGATCTCTACCAGTTTGACAGAAGATTCCTACAATGAGATCTCTCTGGAAGGAAACCAAGACACAGACCTTAGAAGAACAATTGTAAGCCAGGTGTGGTGGTGCATGCCTTTAATCCTAGCACTTGGGAGGCAGAAGCAGGCAGATTTCTGTGAGTTCCAGGCCAGCCTACTCTACATAGTGAGCTCCATGCCAGCTCAGACTAAAGGGAGATACTGTCTCAAAAAGCCATCCCCCCCCCCAAAAAAAACACAGAACAATTGTAGACATATTCAAATAAATCAAAGAATATAAAGAACAAATCAGAGAACTAAGGGTAGAAAATGAAAAACTCAGGAAGGTAGAAGGAAATAATGATAAACACTGGAAAGAACTAGAAGAAGAGAAACAGAAAATTTGAAAAGAACTACTGTAAGAGAAACACAGACCCCAAAAAGAACTAGAGGAAGAGAAACACAATGTCCAAAAAGAACTAGAGGGAGAGAAAGGCAAACTCTGGAAGGAAGTAGAAACACTAAAAAGATCCCAGGCTGAAATGAAAAAAGAAACTGATGAGCAAAGCAAGGAGATACAAGTAGAGAATGACAGGCTTCTAAAGGAAATTGAAATTCCAAAAAAAAAAAAATCACAGGAAGAAATGGAAAAAGGAAATAGAACATTCATCTTATCAACAGGAAAGTATGAGGAAAGCCTCAGACGCAGAATGGATGGGTCAGAAAGTAAAATATCAGACCTGTGGGACAACATGGATCATCTAAAATGCTGAAGTGAAGACTATGAAAAATTTAAAAAACACAAGAGTGAAATAACCAGGAAATGAGGTATACTATGAAAAGACCAAATCTCTGCATCATAGGGAAAGAGGAAGGAGAAGAAGAAGAAGAAGACAGAAAGAAGAAGAAGAAGAAGAAGAATCCCAAGACAATGGTATTGATAAGATCTTCAACAGCATAATAGAAGAAAATTTTCCCAAAGTGAGAAAAAAGACAAACCTATACAAATACAAGAAGTACATAGAACACCAAAGAGACAAGACAGAAAAGAACCCCCCCCAGGCCATATCATAGTTAAAATGTTAGATGCTCAGAACAAAGACAGAATACTGAAAGCCACAAGAGAAAAACAACAAATTACATATAATGGGAAGCCCATCAGAATTACAGCTGACTACTCAGTGCAAACTATGAAAGCCAGAAGAATGTGGACCAAAGTATTCCCAGTGCTAAACGACTTTAGATGGCAACCCAGATTACTATACCCAGCAAAAATGTCAATTATAGTTGAAGGAGAAAGAAAAGTCTTTCATGTCATAAACATTATGAAAGAATACATGTCAAAAAAAAGCACTTCAGAAAATACTTGATGCAATCCAAAGAACAGAGGAAAGGAGGAACTATCCCCAACCAAATAAAGAGAGAAACTAATAAAAGCATAAGAAGATAAATTCAAACCTAGACAAAGAATGAAAACCAAGATGAAAGGAAGTAACATATATCTATCAATAATGACCTTAAATATCAATGGGCTAAACTCCCCAATCAAAAGATATAGACTGGGAGACTGGATTAGGAAACTATATGCTGCCTATGAGAAACCCATTTAACCCTCAAGGATAGACATCAATTCAAAGTGAAAGGATGAAAAAAATATTCCAAGCAAATTGTACCAAAAAGCAAAAGGAATTCTAGTCTAATATCAACAAAAAAGAACTCAGAGTAAAAGTCAATCAGAAGGACAAAGAGGCATTAATATCTTATCAAAAGAACAATTAACCAGGAACACATCACATCCTAAATGTTTTATCCACCAAGCTCAGGTGCACAAAACTATATAAACACAATTCTGCAGGTCATCAAGATACAGATTAATTCCAACACACTAATAGTGGGGGACCTCAATACCCCACTGAGCCCCTTAGATAGATCAACTGGACAAAAAATAAACAGAAAGACATCAAACTGGACAACACCAATACATCAAATGGACCTCACAGACATGTACCAAATATTCCACCCAAACACCACAGAGTATACTTTCTACTCAGCACCCCATGGAACATTCTCCAAAGTTGACCACATACTGGGCCACAAAAGAAACCTCAACAAATGAAAAAGACTTGAAATCTCATGCATTCTATCAGACCACAATGCAATAAAACCCAATATGCAAGAACAAAGCACAAAACAATAAAAAAAAAAAAAACACATGGAGACTAAACAACACAATCCTGAATAATGATGGGCAGGGAAAGAAAATAAAGAATGAAATAAAATAATTCATTGAACTAAAATAAAAGCATAAAAAAGCAACACAGCAAAACTGGAATTTAAAACATCAGGAAAAGCTAGCTCAAAAACAAACCAAAAAAAAAAAAAAAAAAAAAAAAAAAAAAAAAAAAAAAAAAAAAAAAACCATACCAAAAAAAAAAAAAAAAAAAAAAAAAAAAAAAAAAGGGAACAAATAAATGATCTAACACTATAGCTAAAAACACTTGAGAGACAACAACAAATGGACCCAAACCCAAAAGACACGAAGAAATAACAAAAATCATAGCAGAAATCAATGAAATAGAAACAAAGAAAACAATACAAAAAACCAATGAATCCAAAAGGAGAAAATCAGAGGAGAACACTTCAAAAATCTATATTCTACTAACTTTGAAAACCTAAGAGAAATGGATGAATATCTGAAATCAAGGGAACCAATAAAGCTTAACCAAGAACAGGTTGAAAGTTTAAACAGCTCCATAACATTTGAGGAAATTGAAGATGTAATAAAAAACCTCCCAACTAAAAAAAGCCCATTCCCAGATGGTTTCACAGAAGAATTCTATAAACCATTTAAAGTGGTCTTACAAACTTTACTACTCAAACTTTTCAGAAGGATACAAGCAGAGGGAAATCTCCCAAACTCCTTCTATGAAGCCAGCATCAAGCTAATACCAAAACCAGGCAAAGACACAACCAAAAAAGAAAACTATAGACCCATCTCATTAATGAACACAGATGCAAAAATTCTCAACAAAATACTTGCAAATAGCATCCAGACCCACATCAAAAATATCATCCATCATGATCAAGTTCGATTCATACCAGAGGTGAGGGATGGTTCAACATACATAAATCAATAAGTATCATAAAACACATAAATGAACTGAAAGTCAAAACTCCACAATCATCTCAATTGATGCAGAAAAGGCCTTTGACAAGATCCAGCATCCCTTCATGTTTAAAGTTCTAGAGGGAATTGTACTGAAGAGAATATTCCTAAATGTAATCAAAGTCATGTACAACAAATCCACGGCCAACATCATCCCTAATGGAAAAAAGTTAGAACCATTCCTCTTAAAGATGGGAACCTGGCAAGGCTGCCCCCTATCGCCACTCCTCTATAATATAGTGCTTGGAACCCTTGGTAGGGCAATAAAGCAAGAAAAGGAAATTAAAGGGGTACTAATTGGAAAAGAGGAAGTCAAACTATTCCTATTTAAGGATGATATGATAGTTTACCTGAGGGTTGCTAAGAATTCCACCAGAAAACTCTTAGAAACAAATAAGCATTTCAGTAAAGTGGCAGGATACACAATTAACCTAGAAAAATCAGTAGCATTTCTTTACACCAACAACAAGCAACTGGAGAAAGAAAATGAGACTTTCCCACTCACAATAGCCTCAAAAATAAATAAATAAAGAAAGAAAGAAAGAAAGAAAGAAAGAAAGAAAGAAAAATAAATAAATAAATAAATAATAAAATACTTGGGAACAAACCTAACCAAAGACACCAAAGATCTCCACAACAAAAAATTTAAACCCCTGGGGAAGGAGATTGAAGATTACATCAAAAGATGGTAAAACCTCCCATGCTCATGGATTTGAAAAATTAATATAGTAAACTAATATATAAATTCAGTTCAGTCCCAATTAAATCCCCATGAGTTTCTTCACAGACATGGAAAAAATATCCTTAAATTCATATGGAAAAACAAAAGACCCCAAATAGTTAAAGCAACCCTGAGTGAAAAATGCAATACAAGGGAGATCACCTTATCAGACTTCAAACTATACTACAAGGCCATAGTCATAAAGATGGCTTGGCACTGGCACAAAAGCAGACCCATTGACCAATGGAGCAAAATTGAAGATCCAAACTTGAGCTCATACAATTTTAGCCACCTTATATTCAATAAAGGGGCCAAAAAGGCTCATAGGAGGCAAGAAAGCACCTTCAGCAAATGGTGATGGCTAAGCTGGATCACCATTTGTAGAAGAACAAAATTCAACCCCTACCTCTCACCCTATAGAAAAATAAACTCCAAATGTATCAAAGACCTCAATGTGAAACCCAAAACTCTGAAGGTGACAGAAGAAAAATTTGGTAGCAATCTTCAAGACATAAGAGTAGGAAAAGACTTTCTAAATCAAACAACAGTTCTGCAGGAAATACAGTCAACAGCAGACACCTGGGACCTCATCAAACTCAAAAGATTCTGCACAGCAAAAGAAACAAAGAAGTAAAGAGAAACCCCACAGAATGGGAGTAAATCTGCACCAGTGATACATCTAAGAGAGCATTAACATCCAGAATATATAAATTACTCAAAAAAACAAAGATGAAAACAAATGAGTCACTCAAAAGATGGAGTAAAGAGCTGAGCAGAGACTTCACCAATGAGGAAGTAAAGATGGCTGGGAAACATCTTAAAAATTGTTCAACATCTCTAACAATTAAAGAAATGAAAATTAAAAACACTCTAAGATATCATCTTACTCATATAAGATGGGCTAAGATCAAGAAAACAAAAGACACCAAGTGTTGGAGAGGATGTGGGGAAAGGAGAACATTCATCCACTGCTGGTGGGAATTAAATTCATACAACCACTATGGAAAGCAGTGTGAAGAACCTTTAAAAGACTTAAAATGAGCCTACCACCTGACCTCAGCCATACCACTCCTGGGTATATACCAACAAGACTCATCCTACTGCAAAGATACATGCACAGCTGTGTTTATTGCAGCTCTTTTCACAATAGCAAAGAGTTGGAACCAACCCAAATGCCCCGATGAGTGGATAACAAAAATGTTGTACATCTACACAATGGAGTTCTATGTAGTGGTAAAGAAAGATGACATCATGAACTTTGCAGGTGAATGGACGGAACTTCTAGCCATTATGCTAAGTGAAGTAACACAGTCCCAGAGAAACAAATGGGGAATGGTTTCCCTCTTTTGTGGGTACTAGCACCATATCCCCCAACTGAAAGAAAAGCTGAGCAATATTATTGTTATATTTCTTTCTATCTGAAAGCAACTGTGATTTTATAGTGTGAATATCTAAATGAGCCCTAGAATTAACTTACCACTTACTTTCAGACATGGTAATTAATTTATATGGGTGGAAGGTATATATTTGTATTTTAGAGTAATATAAAATTAAAAGTATGTGAACCCCTAAACATAAAAGTGACTTCTGGATGTTAAACCTTTGTTAGATGGGTCACTGGTGAAGAGTTCCACTCTAAACTTGTTTTGGAATTAACCTACAGTTTATTTTCAGAGTTTGTAATTTTGGTATATGTATGGAATATATATATATATATATGCCTATTTTGGAATAATACATATTAAAGGGAACAACAAAAACAAATAAAAAGACTTGTTCAAAGAACTGATCAAAACTGTAAACTTCTGCATCAAAAAAGTTAAAAAAGCCTGAGTAAAATTACAAGATGGGACTTAACATGTATTGCAGAATGCATGAATTCTGGTGAGGGGAGCATGGATGGGGGAACAGGTGTAAATTTGATTAGGAAATGCTGCATGAAATGTACAAAAGCTCATTAAAAATTAAGAAAAATAATTATTGTGTGAGATCCACAAAAATTCAGTCAAAATATGTTTAAAAATCTGACCATGCTAAAAATCTGACCCTTACTAAAAAATGGAGGAGAAAGAGGAGAGAGGAGGAGGGAGAAGAGAAGGAAGAGGAGGAAAGAGAAAGAAGGTGGAGAAGGAAGTCATTGTTTCAGTAACATATAATCCATTTCCTACGGAATGAAGGTGGAATTTATCTCCTGTTCTGTGACTAGACTATAAAAAGATGTCTAATAAAATAGGTATGATGGCTCATGCTGCCATCCCAACACTTGGGGGGCTTGGGTGAAGGGCCCATCATCTTGTATTTGGGCTGTAAAATGAGTTCTGGCATAGTTTGCGTACAAAGTGAGACCCCGTCTGAAAAAAATATGACAAAATAATAAATATAAATATGCATGTACTTTTTTCTTAATTTTGTATTGAGCTTTCATGCATTTCATACATTTCTTAATCAAATTTAGACCAATTTCCCTATCCATGCTCCCCTATCCAGAACTCATGCATTCTGCCATACATGTTAAGTCGTGTCTTGCATCTTTTTCTCAATCTTTTTTTAACTTTTCCAATGCAGAAATTTACTGTTTTGGTCAGTTCTTTGAACAAGTGTGTTTGTTTGTTTGTTTGTTTGTTTGTTTGTTTGTTTGTTTGTTTCCCTTTAATTTTATATTACTCCCAAAATGCATATACACACTCCACACATATATCAAAATTACAAAGTCTGAAAACAAACTGTAGGTTAATTCCAAAACACATTTAGGGACTCACATTTTAGCAGTAAATTTGCATGCAGGTAAAGCTTGAAGTTTATGTATCTATTTTCCTAAGTTCTAAGATTTATGAAAAAGAATAAATCACATCCTTAAAACCACATTATTACATACATCAACTTGCTATGTAATTTAGGAATGTAAAGATATATTTCTTTTTACTTGAAAGATGCATATTCTTTCTCTGATTGTATAAGGAGGGATCTCCACTCCTGCTCTACTAAATTCCTATTTGTCCTAACAGGCTTCCAGCTCACCCACTTTCTTTACTCATGACTGGAGAGTCATGTTAAAGAATTTCCCTTCTTTCTCTCTCACGTATCTCAACATATTTAAATTCCACCTGCTATTGAGACTATCTGAAAATCTTCCTAACCTAATACTTCTGTTATCACAACTCAGGTTGTGTTTTTTTCCCACTCCAGAGCTCTCCTTAGTTCTCCTGTGGTTTTACTAGTTTGGGGCTTTGCCATAGAGTAGTGTGAACATTTATCTAATCTCTTTTATTACTGAATCAGAAATCTCTTGGAGCAAGTAGCATTCCTATACACCCTGAGTCTTGCTATTGCCTCCACCTAGTCCAGAGCCTTCCACACAGTTGGTTTTCTATAAATATTTGCTGAAATGTTTTCGAATTTGAATTAAACAACACAGAATCTCCTGCACTCAAACAAATCATTTCGCAGATGGCACACATGTGTGGCTCAGTATTGCTGCACCAACGGAGCAAGGGATATACTGCAAATTCTTCACTTAAATGGTAGATGTTAGAAAGGTTTTTCACAAAAGATTACAAGCAAATGCAACCAAAAAAACAAGCCAATGCTATCAATATCTTTTTTGGGTTATTCTATCCATTTTGTGACAATTCATTTGTTTAGTGAGTATATCTGCTAGATTCCAATGTTAGATTCAAAAATAAAGCTAATTTGCATTGGCATACTGACTTAACTCACTAGTGTATTATTACTGTGTAAGCAGGTGTACGTGAAACTACAAATAAATGCTTGCTGATGGAATCCCAGCAGGGTTTCTGATGAGTTTTCATTTTGTTGAACCTTACCCAGGAAATTACTGTGTAAAAGGCTTTGATATTAGTTCTTTGCCTGAAATATCGTTTAGCCACACCTGGCCAAATTCATGACGATTTTGCTAACTATACAGAGACGATATTGCAGACATCTCACCGGCCTTTATAGTCACAGATTGATTACTGAAATTATAGAAATATTCAAACACCATACCCATATTCAAGTCATAAAGTACACATTAAGAGAAATTTACTTTCCAGTTATCTCACACAAAAATAAAAACAGAAGTAAATCTTTATCTAAAGGAGATCTATATTATATATTATCAGCTGTAACCTTCAAGGTATTTTGAAGACACAATCATGAGACTATATGTAATATTCACCTTCTATATCCAAATTGTAGACCTAAGCATGTTGAAATAGAAATTAATCAAACCTTTGTTATGATATGATAAAAAGTGACACTAAAATAGGGACTCACTGCCATAGGTCCTGTGCACATAATTTTGGTTTTGATCATGACAATTTATATGACATGCTCAAAATCACAATGTATTTATAACTGTGTGATAATAAATCTGTTAGAATTATTGCATGTTCTATTTGGATTTAAGTCCATGTTAATAAGCTTTCATTGTGCTTTTCCTTTATAGGCGATTCTCTAAGATAATTTAAGTATGAAAAAATGGAATATAGTGTCTGATTTCAAAAATTATATTCTATTTTGAAATGAACAAAAGGAAACATATGCACATAAAAGAATATGATCATAATTAGGCAATATACTCCAAAAAGTAAAAAAAAAAAATAAAATTGCTGTACACTCTGAGTGCTGCCAGCACTCAGTGGTGGAAGGAAATTGCTAGGCTTTCAGAGATCAGAGAAGTGTCATACATAAGGTGATACGTTCCTTGATTTTAATGGAAGAGTTGCCCTACATCTTTTTGTGAGTGGTGACTAAGTAACAGGACACACTTTGACTCTCAAAAGTGTTATGATCTCAGTGCGAAGTGTATGCTCATTCTACCACAGACCAAATGGGAAATTGTGGACTTGAAAGAAAAATGGGATTTGGACAGATGGAGTGTGTATTCCTGGAACTCTAGGATGGATAAATGGTGCATGCAATGGAACAGAGAAGCAGAACAGAAAGTCACAGGCTGGATGAAAGCAGCTCTTGTGTGGAAGCCTTGTCCATATCATGAGCTCCAAACAAAGCTTACATGGAATTTGACTCTTGCCTTTCTACTAAGAGCAGGACAGAGCTTTTCCCAAAGCAAGTTTTAAGGACTACTACAGTGTTCTAAATACATGGCAGAAAAATATAGTCATTTGGGAAAAAACTGTAAGTAGTTTTTCACAGTCAAGTACTTCTTCATACCAAAAGTTACTAGATTTAAACAACAAAAAAAGACCATCCAGTAAAATGTGAATTGCGACAATAAGGAAATATGGTTAATACAATAATTTGGAAAATACTGCATGGAGCAAGAGGCACAGATTTTTTTTATTTTTTTAATTTTTTATATATATTTTGTAAAAGATTATCAAATCTAGACCCGTGTCCCCCACATATCCCCACCCCACCAGAGCTCATGTATTCTGCCAAACATGCTTTTCTTTTTTTTTAGAATTCTTCTTTTTATTTTATTTATTTATTTTATGTGTATGAATGTACTGTCTGCATGTAGGTTTTTGCACCCGTGCCATGCAATGCCACGGAGGTCAGAAGACGGCATCAGATTCCCCTGGAACTGGAGTTCTCCTGGAATCGGAATTATGGAAGGTTCTCAGCCACCATGTGGGTGCTGGGGATAGAACCCTGGTCCTCTGCAAGAGCAGTCGGCACTCTTAACTACTAGGCCATCTCTCCAGTCCCTAAACATGCTTTTCATCTCTTTCTCAGTCTTTCTCAAAATTCTCCATGTGGAACTTGACTGTTTTGAGCATAAGTTCACTGTTTCAGGCAGCTCTTTGATGCAGTCCCATCT
>VZQC01009539.1:208201-222400 GCA_009823505.1 Rhizomys pruinosus | reverse complement strand
CGTAGCTTAAGGAGACTTTAGCGTATTTGGTTCTGAATAGCGAATAATCCTTTTCACAGTTTCTATGTCCATTAATCACTTAAAGAAGGCAGTTTTACTGATTTTACAAGAGAATACCTCTATAACAGCTGGCTCCAATCTACAGATGGAGAACGACCTCATCATCATCATATTTCTCCTTATTCTATGGGGGGGTCCTCTCTGGATCCTACTTGTAACAACGATTTTTAATGAATTCTAATGAAGTTTATCTTCTAGGTGCTGCAAAGGTTTTAATACAGGATTGATCTTTTCATAGTGTTTCACAGTTCCTGGTTGTTCCAATTTTGTGTATTTTTAAATTTTTCATAATTTTTTTTTGTCTTTTCACGACAGGGTCTCCCTGTAGCCCCAGCTGTCCTGGAACTCACTCTGTAGATCAGGCTGGCCTTGAACTCACAGAGTTCCACCTGCCTCTGTCTCCCAAATGCTAGGATTAAGGGCGTGCACCACCATGCCCGGCTATTTTTCATAATCTTTACTTGGGGTTTGTAGTTGTTCTGTGTTATCTTCCATGTCTGATATTCTTTGTTCTGTTTCCTCCATTCTGCTTCTGAGGCTTTTTCCATTCCTTTCCTCTTGATTTGATGAGTGTTTGATTTCCTTTTTCATTTCCTCTTCTGATTTCTTTAGTATTCCTATTTCCTTTTGGAGCTTCTCAATCTCTTCCTGTAGCTCTTTGCTTAGCTGGTTGGTTTCCTTATCTTTTTCAGCATGTGATCTTTTCAGTATTTCTACTTCCTTCTGGAGTTTGTCATTCTCTCCCTCTAGGTCCTTCTTGAGTTCTTCATTCTCTTTTCTTAATTCTTTGATTTGCTCTTTATAATCTTGTACTTCTTTAAGTGTGTTCACAATTGTGCTTCTGATATCTGTGTCCTGGGCCATCCCCAGGGGGATTACACTGTAGGAATCTTCCACAGGGTTGGTAGAGCTTGGTGTGGGAATCATCCTGCACCTTTCCCATGTTGTCTCCTCTTCGTGTTCCTGGCATATGGGCTTCTCCTTCCTTACCTGTATTCCAATGTGAGCCCCAAATGCCTCTTCACTGTGTTGAAGGCTTGCTTTGCTTGCATCCTTCAGATTCCTGTGCTTCAGGTGGTCTTGGGAGATCTCCAATCCACAGATTATTTTTAAACATCAGTATGATCCAGCTGTTACATGGGACATAATATACAAAAATAAATTTTGTTGTTTGTCTCAAATATAAATTTAATTGGCTATTCTGCATATTATCTAACAACTTTATTCTTTTCCCTTTTTAGTCTTCCCTTGATTACATCTGAAGTTGTCAAACTGAAAACATTGCTAGCAACTCCAGCTTCCTTCATATTCAAAAATAATTACTATTTTGCTGTACATGGTTTTATGACAACATCTATAAATGTTTTGTGAAGCTTTTTCTAAAATGTTTTCCTGGAATACTTTATTAATTATGTTTTTAATTAGACAAATTTCCATATTTCATTTAGATTATAATCCTCTAACACAACTAATGGAAAGACATTTAATGCTTCTCTAACATGAGTTTAGTTGTTCTTTTCTTATCAGCCACAAATGCATCCAGAAATGTTTTGAACAGCACTGTAATTCACATCCATGGTGATTTTGTGATCTGAGCCATTCCTGTTACACAGGTGATGAGATAAATGAAGATGATGCTAGTGTCAGAGCAGCATGGGATGTAGTCCAGAGTTCACTTGGATAGCTGTCCATACTGAGGTATTCAACCAAATTAAGATTGAAAATAATTCTAAAACAAATTATATATGGACCCAAATACACAGACTTTTTCTTTTGTCTTATTCTCTAAACAATACTGTATGACCACTATTTATATAGCATTGCACTGTGTGAGGTATACAGGAATAAGAATATAGATTACATAGAGAGAATCTGCCACTTGGATTTTTGTATACTTGGGTCAGCTTCTGAATCAATCCTCTAAAGGTCAACAAAAAATGACAGTATTAGCTTTTTTTTTTTATCCGTGATCATTGACAGCAAAGTGAGCTAATTTATTTCATATACTATATATCCCTCAAACGCCAAAGAACATTCTTATGTAATTATTATTAAATAGTTTTCAAAGTCTTCTAAAATATGAATGGGAGTAGTTTGCTTCTTTCTGACTAGCTTCAAATATCCTGTCCTTTCTTTTGCCCTTAAAAATGATAAAATGTAATATCAACAATGTTTAACATGTTTACAACCAGGTGCCATATCAACTGTTCAGTTTTTCTCAGTGTTGTTAAGGTGTCATTGATAACTTTATTCAGTAATTCAGAATTTTGTAAACCATTGAGATTGTAAAAATTGCATTGGTTTTCAGTTTTCTGCCAAATGGACAAAACTTTTGACAGGTAATATAGGAAACAGATTCTCATATCTTAATGTTACCCACTTGATGGACATATGTGCTACTTCAAGGGATAGATTTTTCAAGTATGAAATAAGAGCAATTCTCCACAACAGAAAACAAAGGTGACATTTATTCGTTGTAAAAATGTTTTAATTACAATGATTAACTATGAAGATTTTCTCTTATAGTTATGGATATTTATAAAGAAATTCTTTTAATATTGAAAAAAAAAACTATTGGTTTCCAGAAATTGTTTAGGAAAATCTTTCACCCTTGTTTTCAAAGATTTTGAAGCTTTGATGTAAAATCAGTCATCTTTTATCCACCAAATGCCTGCTAAGCTTCATATATGCCTTTCTTGACTTTCTTCTCCCTAATTGTTTATCTGTAGGGAATAGGAAGGTTTTCCTCACCATTCTGAGCTATTTTCCCATTTCCATTGTGACAATGACCAAGACCCACAAACTCCAAAGTCCTTTCAAAGAGTTTCTTTGCCCTTTAATCTGAATGACTGGACTTAACCAAGTACTATATATTGTGTGGGCAATATAGTCAGTAAATTATCAAACTTCACTGTCTATGTATACACATAAGACAATACAGGGAAACAGCTTTCTTACTTTTAGACCAATGCTATAATAATGCTTTAGCCACATAATTGTGACAGTGTTTAAAATAATTATGTGCATATTCATTAAGAAGAAAATAGTGTTCTCCCACATTCACTCTGGAATAAAAATAAAGGAAAAAACTATCAAACATCAGTATTATAGTGAAATCTGAGGTTGACCTATTATAAAAATCAACCATATGTGGGGCTGGAGAGATGGCTCAGCAGTTAAGAACATTGGCTTCTCTTGCAGAGTACAGAGCTTTGAGTCCCAGCACCCATATGGCAACTAACAACCATCCATAATTTCAGTTCCAGAGAATCTGATGCCCTCTTCTAATCTCCACAGGCATTGCATGGCATGAATGTACTTATATACATGCAGGCAATACACTAAGGCGCATAAAGTAAATATTAAAAAAAAATTAATGACATTCTTTGACATATTCATGGACTACTTAAAATGATGGTTCAAATAAAGAGAAGCCCATGGAACAAATATATGTGTGTGTGTATGTGTGTACGTCTATAAGACTTCTTTTACTAAGTTATTTTTATATAGAATTTATAATTTTAGCATTTGCAAAGCATTTTTAAAATTTTTATTGAACTTTTGTACATTTCATACAACAGTTCTTAATCAAATTTTGACCCCCTCCCCCATCTATGCTCCCCAACCCCCACCATACCTCATGTATGCCGACATACATGTTAAGTCTCATCAAGCATTTGTACCCAGATGTCCTTCAGCGTGAATTCATCCTGTAGATATGCAAAGCATTTTATAGAGAGTGAGATGTCAGACATGGAGTATTTTTAATCTGGAGTACATTTCTATTTATTACAATAAATGAAGCAGATCATGGAGAAGTTCCCTAGCACGGAATATACCCTTGAGGCCACTCAGCTTCTCCTTTTACCAGTGGACCTGGCTGCCTCTCTTTGTATACATTTGCATGGTTTTGAGTTGTACTGCACATATTTAAATTACTTTTAAACTTCAATGTCCTATAATTTTATTATGACCACCTTTTAAGTTATAGAATTTTGTCAAAGCCTTTCAAAAACGCTACCATACAATGTACGTTAGCTACTGAATTACTTTATTTGTGTAGCTACCAAATAGAATTTTGGGGTTTTATACAGAACTAAGATCTTGAGCTCAGTCTTTCATAGTGCACAGATTTGACATTCTCAAAAGGGACCACTTGTCTCTACTCTCACCATTTAACATTGTCAGATAGCTCCTCAACTGGGCTAGTTTCATTTTAGCACATGCTATCTTTTCTTCTGGATATGCGTCAATTCCAGGCTGAAATGGTTCTTTTGTGACCATTTCATTCATGATTAATGACAACATTCCTGATACTGGAATATGGCTGAAAGCATTTAATATATATCTTTGTCTTTGCATATACTTTTTATTTATTTTATTTATTTATATTTTTATTTTATTTTATTTTATTTATGTTTATGAATGTACTGTCTGCATGCAGGTTTGTGCACCCATGTCGTGCAATGCCATGGAGGTCAGAAGAGGGCGTCAGATTCCCCTGGAACTGGAGTTCTCCTGGAATTGGAATTACAGACTGTTCTCAGCCGCCATGTGGGTGCTGGGTATCGAACCCGAGTCCTCTGCAAGAGCAGTCGGCGCTGTTAACCGCTAGGCCATCTCTCCAGCCCCTGTATATACTTTTTAAAAAGGCTGGCATAAAACCCCATCCATAACCATTACTAAAGTGTCTCCGTTACAAGTCCAAAGCTTCTTGAGTGCATGTGGCATAACAGGAGACAGATCTGCCTATGTTGCTATATCACAATACTGTTTAGTTCTATGGTTTAGTTCTACTGATGACTCTGTGCCTTCCATGCTTAGAACCTCCATGCTTTCACAAATGCACCACCCACTCAATGACACATGAAGCTGCAGTCTGAAGACTTGCCATCTCACCCGGAGTGTGTAGATAATTGGAACCTGACTCTCTGCTTCTGGTAGGAAGGTTCTGATCACCAGCCTTATTTCCTTTTGCCAGAAGGATCTCTGTTGCCGATATCAATTGTATCTCCTTCTTTGGCTCTATTCAGCCTCAAAACATGATTGCCTAGTTACATTTAGAATAACTATAAGCTGACATCCCAAGAAATAATTCTTCATTGATACCACTAGGCTGTTTTCCTCTAATAAAAATAGTTGTTTTTTGTGAGTGACAGATCAATCTCTATTCTTTTCTCATTCTGATGCTACACATCACCACCTAAATACCTAAAGTTGGAATAAATGTCTCAGTGTTTGCAATAAGTTGGTTTTTATATTCAGTCTCTAAACCCTGGGAGAAGGTCTTAGTGGTTCTTAATGGTTACACAGAGCTAGCACTAATATGCTGATGAGCCAGAAATACTTCTTTAATTTGGTGAAGCATTTCAATGACAATCTGTTCTATCAAAGTAGGATGGGAATGAAATAAAACATTGGTCACTAATGCAATCTGCTTCTCATTTCAACTCTAATCTTTGTAATTTAACCAAAGGCATCTTCTTTCCTCAAAAGACCTTTGTCGGCTGTTATATAAGCATTTCCTTGTAAACCAGTTTATTTCAAATATATTTATATATTATATAACATATTCTAAATATTCTCAGAATAATTTTCTCCTTAGAACAGATCATCAAAGCATTAAGTTAAATTTCTGGTCTTGCCATCTAAAGGTCAAAAATGGACTCATCATCTTCGTAGAAAGCTTTATCTGGTCCCAAGTGAGACAAAAGAAAGGAGAAAATAAAAGGTTTTTGATGGTGCATGGCAGTATTCTGGGAAATATGTGTCTCAGGGACCACACTTAGTAGCACCCATTGTTACAGGGTCCTATACTAAATGCAAGGAGAAATTTTCAATGTTTATGAACTTAAACTCTGTGCTTTGATTTGGAAACAATCCACGAGCATTGACAAGAAGGATAAAAATCTGAGTGTCGGGCTGGAGAGATGGCCTAGCGGTTAAGAGCACCGACCGCTCTTGCAGAGGACCCGGGTTCGATCCCCAGCACCCACATGGCGGCCGAGAACCGTCCAAAACTCCAATTCCAGGAGAACTCCAGTTCCAGGGGAATCCGACACCCTCTTCTGACCTCCGCGGCACTGCATGACACGGGTGCACAAACCTGCATGCAGACAGTACATTCATACATACATAAATAAATAAAATTAAAAAAAAAAATTAAAAAAAAAATCTGAGTGTCATGGCACACACCTATAATACTAGCAGTTTTGAGGCAGAAGCAGGAGGATAGCCAGAAAGTCAAGGCCAGGCTGGTCTACATACTGAGTTATAAACAAGCCAGAGCTATTAACCCTTTGTCCCTAAAACAACAATAATGATGATGATGATGATGATGATGATGATGATAAATATTTATCCAGGAGCCTACCCAGAAATAACTGAGTCATGGAATAATTAAAAGTAATCATATATTTTCAAAAACACACTATTATATTTTTAAATTTTAAATAAAGTACAGAAATCTAGTCAGTCCTAAATGACTAGGAAATCTGGTTGTAAGAATGGTGGATTCTTATTGTATGGTGACATGCCTTCTTACTGATCATATATGTTATCAGGCAGCAATATTTTAAAAGGATTAGATTTATTTTATGTAAATTCATTTTGGTATATTATAATTTTTAATATATAACATGGAGAATAAACAGGAGAAAGCATCTAGGACAGAACCCAGCTAGATCAATCAGCTATTTCTCAATCATTTTATGTTTTGAGATTAAAGTATTCAACTTTTCTTTCATCCAAAGTAGTTCAGGTCATAGATATGCAAATTAAATAATCAGCTTCTGTATAAACATCCTGTGTGTCTTCCAGTGAGATATAGGATGTTATGCAGTATATACATACTACTTCCATTTCAATATCTATTACTTATAAAATACTGTTCTACAGGCAGCTTTATCAAATCAGTGCATGTGAACAGACTACTACTAAAGTCCCACTGTGGAACTGGCAATCACTCCCACCCACCATTGTACACTTACTAGTGTCAGTGTTGTAGCTGCACTGACCTTAATACTGTTCTTTAAAGACACTCTAGAAATACATTCCTTGAGATAAACTGAGAACAGAAACTATTGGGCTGAAAATTTTCAGAAGAGACCAAAAGCTTGACAGATGAGATATGCTGAACAGAAGAGCTGTACAGATGCTGTCAGGAAGAGTGGAACGTGAATCCACTATTTGTTATAATAAAGTATCCAACTCCAAGGCTAGAAAGGACACCCAGGATAATTTTTCTCATTGTGTCTTCTAATAGGAGGAAAGTGAGATCAAGATGAATTAAGTAATTTATTCAAACTCTATAGCAACCCTTGATAGAATTGAGACTATAACTCTTATTAAGGAAATTCTAACGGTCTGTTTGAACTACAGGAGTGTCTTAATACATACATCATGGTTAAGAAGTATTTTGTGAATAATAGACACTCATGTACATTAAGTGTATGCATTAAATAATTAATTTTCGGGGCACTATTTGTAAATGGAAAAAGCATCATCATTTACTGTAAATGGTAAGATTTTAGACATGATTTCAGATTAGTGAACCTCAAATGAAAATTTCTCCTTTCAATCTCATCTCCCCTATTATTCATGGTCTCATAACTTCATCTTTTCTTGAAGGAGAATTACTTGCTTTATATTCTTGTCTCTTTTTTCCCCTATTCACTCAATTAGAAAAACAAGAGGGAATTCAGATTCTTGAGGTGAACATTGTTTCATTTTCCTTTGTTCAAAACCACTTATACTGACACCTTTCAGAGTCTGTTCCTCTTATTTAAGACTCCCCTGTGCTCCTTCTTTGTCTTTTATGAGCGAATTTCCTGAGATTTACACTGTGCTGAAGAACAAAGCCTAGGCAGCTGTGTCTGAGTCCCAGCAGCACAAACAACTGAAGCTCTTTGCCTCCTCTGGGCTGGCTCTTGTTTGTTTGTTTGCTTGCTTGCTTGCTTGCTTGCTTGCTTGCTTGCTTGCTTGCTTGCTTGCTTGCTTGCTTGTATTGGAATGCCCAGAAAGGACCTAACAGGAGTCCACCTGTAATGCCTAAGTCCTGGAATCCATCCCGTGTGAGGGTAAAAAGTGAAGCTCTGCAAGGCTTGCTGTGAGCCATGGCACCCTTCCTGTAATGCAGCTCTGAACAACTTTAAATATTCCTGTCGGGTTGAATTTTACACAGCACCACCACAATGCATGGAATACATTTGGACATCTCTGAGGTGTGGGAAATTGATGCAATGATGAGGAATTAGAAACAGTTAGGCACTCTAGCTGCCTGCAAGAGCTACCGTGAGAGAGTGATCGGAAATATACCCCAAATAATAATAACAACAAAAGCTGGTTTAATAACTCTGTCAGTCAGTCCCGCATGTGGCTCCTCGTAAAGAAAATGAGGCTATTTTGGCAAATAATAAGCATGCTTTCTGAGGGCTGTCCTGCTAAAAATATAGCTTCTCACAGAAGCAGCAACTGGATCTTGAAATAGCTCCATTTGGCTTGCATCGCTGCTTGTCCTTATCTTAACTGAATAAGAACTCTCTAATGTCCTTCTAAATGAAAGTAATTTTTGGATTCAGACACGTTGCACGTTTGATGATCCCTTCCAGATGTGATTATGTAAAACTATTTCACACAGTTACAAAATGGGCAAAGGGGTGGGGTGGAGACGTTACATATAAAATCACTTCTGTTGGCCTTTCTTGGACGGCAGTGGGAGGGTGGTCCACAAGACACTGAGCACAGGTGAGTCTCATGCTGTGCTTTGAAAAGAGAAACCTCTCAGCTGGGCTGTGAATAGCAGCAGCTTTAACTTCCCCTTTGAGGCTAACTGATAGCCTGTGAGGAAAACCACGGTATAAATGCGATATGCCTTTGTTCGTAGCATTGGCAGGTGTTGTTAAAGCCTTCTGCCCTGGCTCTCTGACAATGTTCCAGAAACCTGACCTGCCACAATAGAAATTGCTGAACATAATAATAAGTGAGCCAGATTGTGAGATTCCACTGTGATATCTTAAAATGCAAAGATGAGATGTTTTATTATTTTATTTTATACTGCTTATCAGAGTAGATAAATGAATGCGTTCTGATGTGTATGTTCAATGTAAACATATATATATATATATATATATATATATATATATATATAGATATATCCTCGCTGCTACTAATAACAGGTTGAATTTCCATTTCAAATGCAGAACCTCTCGAGATGTCAGAAGAATTGTAGTAAATTTTGTAAGACTACTATGAGTCATTAGGTAGAGAGATGGCTCAGTGATTTAAAGCACTTGCTACTCATCAAGAGGATCTGAGTCTGGTTCCCAGCATCATGCTGGATGGCTCACAACCCCTATAACTCTAGCTCCAGGGAATCTGTCACCCCTTCTGTCATCTGCAGGCACCTGTACTCACATGCACATCATACACACACACACACACACACACACACACAAATATATGAAAACCAAATTTTAAAAGAGAATCTTATGAATCAGCCTATAGCGATATACCTAACTTTCTCCAAAATCTAAAGCTACTGAATTTTCATCATTGCCAATATTCTCAGCTATTTTTGTACAACTGAATTAATCACTGGTCTACATATACGTATATATATGTATATAGATAGATAGATATACATCCTAATATAGAATCTTCTGCTGACATGGTGGTGTAAGCCTTTAAACCAAGCACTCAGGAGGCAGGTGGTTGTCTGTGAGTTTGAGGCAAGTCAGGTAAGGTATGAGTTCCTGCACAGCTGAGGCTAAAAGGAGAGCCTGTCTCAAAAACAGAAAAGAGGTAGAACTTTCTATTTTGGAAAAACCTAAATTTCTGGCCAGGCAAATAGTGAGAATATCTCTGGTCTACAAGGCCATCCAAAAATCGAGATTCCTTCATTGCTGTTATGCCTAGTGTGTTATTCTACCAGTATTATCAAAGAGATCACCATTTACACATCTCTGTTATGTCTTTCAGGAATGTGGGAAGCAGAATGAGCTCCTTTTCTATCTGGAAAGTTTTCACTTGTTCTTAGATCCCATTGTCCATGTTTCATAAATACAGGAGGATACAAGAGCTGGTAAAAATGTTGCCACTGCATTGTGGAAATGTAAGCCAAATGAACTCTTCCTTCTGTAAGTGGACTTGGTCATGGTGTCTTATTACAGCAAAATAAGAAACTAATACATAAATATCAAAATATATGAATTATTAGTGCCTACCTAAATTCAAAAATCATGAAATCCATCATTTGCAAGCCTTCTTCAAGTTTTCTTTGGAAGAGATAGGTGCTATTATCAATAATAACAACTTGATCATGTTAGACAGTCTTATAACAAAACAAAAATTCAAGAACATTTGGACAGAATATACATAACCAAATTACTTGGTGAATTTCCTTTATAAAACAAATCATTTAAGGGCTGAGCTCTAAATATGACCGTGAGTGTGTGTGTGTGTGAGTGTGTGTGTGTGTGTGTGTGTGTTGTATGTAAATGTTCACACATGTGTGCAAGGCCTGATGTCAACATTGGGTGCCTTCCTCAAGTGCTTTCCATCTTCTTTGTTGATATAGGGTCTCTGAACTTGGAGCTGACCTGAACTTGGAGTTCCTTAATTCGGCTACCCTGGCTGGCCAACGAACTCCAGGACTCTGCCTGGCTCTGCCTCCCCCATACTGGGATTACAGGTGCAAGTCCCACACCCAGTCTTTTACATGGTTGCTGGGCATCCCAGCTCATGTCCTGCTTACCAGCTGAGCCTTCTCTGTAACTCCCAGCACCTTTATTTTGACATGTGCAAGATGTATAAACCTAGATAAGAATTAAGTGCTTTCTTCTTACCACATGACCCTAGAAATCAACACAAATCATGCAGCTTCTTCAAAAGAAGTACCGGAATGGAAAGCAATTTTTTTTTTATGTTTTTCTTGATTTACTTACCTTTATTTTATTCGCATAAATGCTTTCCTTGCATGTATGTAAGCACCCATACATACAATGCTTGCTGAGGCCAGAAGAGGGCGCCACACCCTGGAACCAGAGTTATGGGTGATTGTTAGCTGCCATGTGGGTTCTGGGAACTGAACCCAGGTCCTCTCCAACAGCACCAAGTGCTCTTAACACTGACCCCTTTCTCCAGCCCTGGAAAAACAATTTTTTGGAAAATTTTATTGAGCTTTTGTACATTTCATTAATCTAAAGCAATTCTTAATTAACAAGTATTTTAAAAACACAAAGATAAGAACATAAAGCTTTTTAAAACAATTTTGTCTATCAACGGATAGCCATAGTGTGAATAGTACCTCATTTTTTTTTAATCTAGAAACAAATCTACTGAGTGGTTATCAAAGAGGACCAGGAGCACAAAGATTGCTAGAAACTTGTTGGAAATGCTGATTATTCATTCAGTCATATCTTATACAAACTAGATCCAAAACATTTTAAGAAAAAATATGTATGTTTTCAAGGTTTATAAGTAACAATAATTCATATTGAAGTTTGAGTACACTGGATTCAATATTACTTAGCAAATCACTTAGATGATTAGCCTTGGGGGACTCAGACAGAGTGTATGATGGACCCATCTGACTGTTATCTTCTACTTTAAAAATTAGCAAGGCTACCTCCAAATTTCTGTGCACTTTATAGTTTTCTGTAAAATAATGTTATTTTCCAGGAAAAGTTTGGTTCATGTGCATGATATATTAAGAAAGCTCCACCATACTTAGTTAATGTATTATATTCTTATAAAAGATACAAGTGGATTTATTAGGAACAAATACTATAAGAAAATAACAAATATTCTAGTGAAAATTGGTTTGAGCACAGTTTGCTTTCAAACTGGGTGGAAAATGTGGTTTAACAACTTCTTTAACTTTTTAAATTATTGATTGATTGATTGATTGATTGATTGATTGATTGTCTTTTGAGACAGGATTTCCCTGTTGCCCCGGCTGGCCTAGAGCTCACTCTGTAAACCAGGATGGCCTTGAACTTACAGAGATCTGCCTGCCTCTGCCTCACAAGTGCTGGGATTAAGGGTGTGTGACACCATGTTGGGCTATTTTAAAATTTTAATGTGTATTTGTATGTGTTTGTGTCTGTTTCTGTCTGTATGTGTCTATGTACTTCTGTTGATACCCACAGTATTGTGTGCTAAAGTCAGAGGGCAATTATCAAGAGTTGGTTCTCTCCTAAAATGTGGGCTGTGGGGATAGAACTCAGGTCATAAGTTTGGTGGTACATACCTTTACAATTAAGTCATCTTGCTGGCCCACAAACTTTTTTCCTTCCTTCCTTCCTTTCTTCCTTCCTTCCTTCCTTCCTTCCTTCCTTCCTTCCTTCCTTCCTTCCTTCCCATTCTTTGAGAATTTCATACAATCTATTTTGATGACATCTACTCTCCCTCTCTATTTCCTTCTAGATCCTTCCCTGAAAGCTAACCATCCAAATTTATATATTCTTTTTTAAATAAACCATTGAGTCCAATTTGTGCTGCCCATATAGTCTTGGGTATGTGGTCATCCACCAGCACGGGGAACTTACCAGGACCATACTCTTAAAGAAAAAATAACCTTTTCAATAGAAAAGAAGTTATTGTTCCAAAGAGGCTTGTGATTTGTCCAACGGTAATGCTGGACAAAAAGTAAAGTAGGAATTTAGGTTTTGTAATGCACAATCTTATACTTCCTTCTTTAAAAATATACCCTTTCTGATGAATTAGAAAACTAGGAGAGAATTCCATTACTTAAAATTATAAGGTAAAAAATTCTAGTATAAGAAACAAAGCTTTATGTGCATAGAACAATAGCATAATATGTAATTAGTGCACATGTTATGGAAGAAAGAAAAAATTAGATTCTCCAAAGACCTCCATTCTTCATTCTTCTTAAAAAAAAAAAAAAGAGGTAGAGAGAAGTCAACTATTTTTTTTTCCATTTTAAATCTTGAGGAAGTTATGACATGCTCCAACACAAAGGTTTCACTAAAACCTTTTTTATTATTATTTCTTTAAAATCCTTTAAGCATAAAGACATCAAATTCTTTACCTAGGAAAACTCTTTTTTATAACATCAAAAAGAGATAAATCTACAAAAGGGAGAGAAAAAAACTGTGGAAGCAGATTGTCATAGCAACGAGATAAGAACAAACTTGGGATAGAAAGCAACCTGATTATTTCTCCCTTCTAATCAAAATTACATATCATCAAGTTCTGAAGCAAAACAATTGGAAAAACAGAAAAAGAATTTCAAAGTATACCTCAAGCACATTAATGTTTATTAACTCTCTCAGTACCTCAGGTATGTGCCTTATCTAAGACATCATAGAAATCACATTTTTATGGAATTTCTATCCTTGGTTCTTCACTTTCTTTGATACAATTAAAACTACTAAACATTGATGATTATTTTGCAGGAATGATAGGGGTTAATTTATTAAGCTTATTAAATTTATTTTACCTTATTTCATTTATTAATTTAACTTTTGAGGTTTTACGTTCATAAGATTTAACCCAATTCTCTGCAAAGTTCATGTACAATTAGTGTTTTATTGTCAGTTCATGTATAGTTTTCAAAATTGTTCACATTGACTTTCTTTTCTGGAAAGCAGCATTTTGTTTATGGGTCTTGATTTAACCTTCTCTCGGTGAACTCTTTGTAACAGAACGTAGTGCAGAAATCTGTCTAATACAGACCTGGGTCAAGGCACCTTTTTGTTTTTTCCCCTGCAGTTTCACTTCTGGAGGATTGAGCTGAAGAAATCTAAGTGCAGAGTAGATGACCTCCACAAAATAGACTCAGCAAATTTTCACAGCCCAGGATATACCAGCTGTATTTCTTATGTTGGAAGATCGCTGTTGCCCTCTTCAACTTTGATAAATTGAGAAAGATGTTAGGTTATCCTAATGGCCCCTGGGTAGATGCTTATGAATACACTGAAATAAAGTGCTACTGTTGCAAAAAAGGAACACTGGTCTTCTAGCAACGACAAAATATTACATAATTCCTATGCACATAATTCTCCTGACTTTAGAAAATAAATTGGCAGGGGCTGGAGAGATGGCCTAGCGGTTAAGAGCGCCGACCGCTCTTACAGAGGACCCGGGTTCGATCCCCAGCACCCACATGGCCGCCGA
>VZQC01009539.1:181556-207203 GCA_009823505.1 Rhizomys pruinosus | reverse complement strand
TCTCGAAAAAGCCAAAAAAAAAAAAAAGAAAAAAATGTTACGGGTTTTGCATACTATCCAAGGCATTGTAAAAACAATATACTTATTAAATAAAAAATGTTTTGAAGTTCATAAAAATATCTATGATTACTAATTTAGCTTAAAAATTGAGTACTAATATTATAATTGCTTAGATAACCAGGCAGACAATAGCAATAGATTGAATAAATAGCATGCACCCTTAGAGTCTGCCTGAGGCTAAAATTAGAGATGGGAATTCTCGTGCAAGTCATTATTGAGGAAGTAAATGCAAGAAAACATGCCAGGAATGAAGAAAGTACAGGGAGCAAGAGAAAACGGAAACAAAGGCGTTGGGTCGGGAGCACTCTGGCATTTAGCTGCTACTAGAAGGCAATCCTCAGCATTAGTAGTGGTGTATAAACTGAACTTTAAATGACAAACATGGGATTTTGAATCCTAGCAATATCAGTAAGTCATTGGTTGGATCAGGCTTCTGAGTAGCCAAGTTCACTGCATTTATAGGCATGTAGACCCCACTGGCAGAAGGCAGTACTTCTGAGAAATGTGTAGCTTTAAGTAATTGGAAATCCACACTGTTGGTAAACAGGAGTTTGATAAACTTGCTAAGAAAAGATAACTAAGGTAAGGCAGCAAAGGCATCGACTACAGGGATAAAACTGAAATGAAAGCATTTTATTAATCCAAAAAGGCAGAACATAAAGAAAAGAGGCATAAATCAAGTGGGATAGATAACAGTAGAATGTAGTAATTACATTAGATACAAAACCATCACTTTTTCCAAATGAAATGTAAGTTATATAAGACTAGAATAAAATATGTAAATGCATGATAAGAGAGTGTTAAAAAAGTTGAAATAGGACCTGGAATGGTGGTGCACACCTTTAGTCCCAGTAATCAGGAGGCAGAGCAGGTGGATCACTGTGAGATGCAGACCAGCCTGATCTGCATAGGGAGTTCCAGGCCAGGTGGAGCTACAGATCCCCACTCAAACAGACAAATGAAACAAAAACAAAAAAAAAGGAAAAACAAGAAAACACTAAAAATAAAAGAATATGTAATAAAACACTAAGTAAAACTTGGTATAGAAACATGATATAAATGGTAGTAATTTGAAAAAGTAGAATTTATGGGAGCAACATTTTAAAATAAATATGTGGTGGTACAGTAATAAAAAATGATTCACACAATGAGGAATATAATGTAAATATATTTCTTAGCTTAAATGCATAGAGGAACAAATGAAAATTCAATGTTTTAGGATACCCAATGTAAGAAGTTGTAAAACAACAACAAATTACACCAAAAGATTATAGGTCATCATAATAAACATAAAAGCTGAAATGAATTAAATATAAAATGTAGAATGGAGAATATAAATAATACAACTAAGTAGTCCAGTGAAGGAGGACAGGGAAATAGGGGGAGGCAGAGAGAGAATGAATTATCTGTATCAAAAATTAAAAAGAAATCATACATTTTAAATAGGAAACATTCTTATAACAAGTACCTCATGAACTTAGATAAAAATCAATGAATTCCTTTTCAAAAATAAATAAAGCTGGGGAAATAGGTCAGTGAGTGATGCACTTGTGGCACAGTCGTGAAGACCTGAGTCTGGATCCTTGGCTCCCACATAATGAGTTAGGCAAAGCAATGTGGACCTGTAATCTCAGGGCTGGAGAGATGGAAACAAGAGAACTTCAGAGTTTGCTAGCCAGTCAATCTAGCTGAATTGCCAATCTGTCTGTTCAGTGAGAGACTCTGTCTCATGAATTATGGTGCAGTGCTGGGGAGATGGCTCAACAGTTAAGAACCCTGACTGCTCTTACAGAGGACCTGGGTTCAGTTCCCAGAACCCACACGGCAGCTAAAATCCTTCTACAACCCCAGGTCTAGGGGATTGGACACCATCTTCTGACCTCCATGGCCATTGTACAATAGGGTACACTTACATACATGCAGGAAATACTCTCACACACATAAAACAAAATACAAACAATAAAAAGTTTCATTAAGGTGGAAAGCAATTCAGGAAGATACCAAACACTGACCTCTGACCTCCACATGCTCATGCATGCATGTATCACACATACACACATGTTTGCACATATGGCCACACACACATGCATACATATACACAAGCTTATCCTAAATTATAAAAAGGTAGAATATAGAAAATGTGAATACTACTTCATTTTATTTTTAATATTTTATTAATTCTTTGAGCAATTCTTATAATTATTTTGACTATATTCACCCCCTATTCTTGATCCACATCCTAACTTTGTATCCTCTTTTCTCCCCAATAATACACCTCATCCAATTTGTGAATTACACATACTCATGGGAGTGGAGCCATCCACTGGAGCATAACCATCTAAGAGGGGTTTATACCCTTAGAAAAATTGACTCTCCCTTCCCCAGAAGCCATCAAGTGTCAGTAGCTCCTCGGCTAGGCACAGGGGCTCCTGAGCCCTTCTCACATTTATACTAGAATACTGATGGGCTTGCTCCTGTTCAAGTCTTGTGCAGACCCCAGCAGCTGTGGATTAATGAGTAGAGTCAGAGGTTCTATCATGTCCAGATGATACTGTTTCAGTCTGGTTCTCTCTTGTCTCTGGTCCTTATAATCATTTATTCCTGTCTTTCAAAATGGTCTTTGAGTATTGGGAGGAGGGTATGATAGATGACAAATTTGTGGCTGAGTGCTGGACAGTCACTAATTCTCTGTACTTTTGACAAGTTCTTAGTTTCTGCATTAACCATCATCTACTATACAAAGAAAGTTCTCAAATGAGGTCTGAGAGCAGCACTAATACCTCGGAATAGAGACACAAGTTTAGAGGTCATTTTGATAATATGTCCATTTTGCAGAACAATAATAGTAGGTTTACCCCTGGAGCCTCTGAGTCTCCCAACCATTTGTTCTCTGTAGGGCCTGATATTTCATTTGGCTGGAGCATTAAGGGAGTTGGTTTTTGCCCCAATAACCTAACCTGAAAAAGCCAGGGATGCAAGATAGCCCCTGCTTACTAAATGACAGAACCAGCCCTACAGTTCTCTTTGGGAAAGGGTGTCACATTCCTGCGTTATCTAAAGAGCACATCTTGGTTTCAAGAAACAACTGGACCCTCTGGTACCTCACGTAAACACAAGACACTGTGGATTTCCCATGTTCCCCCCACCCCCATTTCTCACCAGAAGCCTGCCAAATGTGAGTATATAAGACCCCAAACTCATGCAAATAAACGAGTTTGGGTCTCTTATGGCCAATTCCCAGGTCTTTTGACCCATCGGGTTTACCTGCCTCCTAGGCTTTTCCCTCCCCACCACCACCCCCGCATGCAGCTGGGGTGTGAGTGAAATGGCTTTATGTGGTCAGAAGGCTCACACCAGTGTCCCTCACAGACACTGGGAATCCCGACCCACATGGACACCAGGAACCCCACTGCCCCTCAGTTCTTGGCCAAATTTACAGTAAGAGGTATGTACTTTCTCCTTTGAAGTGGACCTGGAAATAGATGGGAAGATATGGCAGCAAGAGGAATAAGGAGAGGGATAAAAAACACTAAATTTATCTTAGTATTTCTTATATAAGGCTGCTTGAGCTTTTGTCCAAGCATTTTCTAAAATATTGAACAGTAATTAAAAGTATCAGGCTGATGTAACTTAGCCTTTCTGGATGCTTAATGACCATACTTATTGCCCATACAAATTTGGCTAAGGATCTTAAGGGATAACTCTGTTCCTTGCCCTCAGAGGTCAACTAAGTCCCAGGGGAATATGCATGGGGGCATCTCTTGAAATGCCCTGCAAATGTGAGTTACCAGTCTTCCTGTTTATGGAGGTCTTAGAGATCCACTAATAGGATGTCAGCCAATGTCCAATCAATAAAGAAGAAAGATTGCTCATGCTTCAAAAAGGGAAGCCTGACTTTGTCCTTAAGTGGATGGAACTGGGGATTGGAAAGCCAAAAGGAGCCAGGGTCTCCCTTCCTCCTCAAAAAATCCTGAGTGACCCTTGAGGACCAGATCCTCAACTGACCTTGAGCAAACAAAAACCTTTGTTAATCTGGGCTAACTGTGTAGCCTTAAACATCCAAAAGGAAAGTATAATCAGAAATAAATAAAGAGTAAGGCCTTAGAAATTGTACTTCAGGCATAAAACTTAAGAACTTAGTAAAAAGACAAAAAAGTATATTAAAAAAAGATCACAGTTGTTTTGCCTGTCTTACTGGCAAGTGCAGCTACCCTGTGGCTGCCACTGCTTTTGCCATCCTTCAAAGACATGAGAAGAAACAGCTTTTCAACATTCCAATATGGACTGAAGACTCATGTCTCTCCAAGAATCCTCCAAACCTTCAGTGCCAGATGGGAACTACTGAGACATCCAACTTGTGGACTGAGCAACTACTGGGGTTTCAGCCTCTTCAGAGTATAGACTGCCATTGTTGGACTACCCGGGCTGTATCATGGAGACCAGTACAGGAAGATCAAGACAGGACGTGGTGCTTACTGGACCTCATTTGGTGACCATGGGAAGGGAAAACTCCAGTGTGGAACACAAGGGCAGAACTGATGGTAGTTTGGGCTTGCCAAGGAGGAGCCTTCAAACACATCTTTCAGCCTAATAAAAAAAAAATCATAAGCTGAAGATGCTCAAACCTATGATATATGTGGCATGCATATGTGGATATTTTGGAGTGGTGGATATTAGAAGGAACAACAACAACAACAGAAAAGTCTGCATCAAAGAACTGACTGAAATGGTGAACTTCTGCTTGAAACAGTAAACGTCTGCATCAAGAATTTTGAGAGAGACAGAAAAAGATGAAAAACATGTTTGGCAGAATGTATGAGCTCTGATTGTGTGGGGGGCAGGCAAGGGGTCACAGGTCTAGATTTGATTTGTAATGTAATTTGATTTGTGTGAAATGCACAGAGCTTCAATAAAACATTAGCTTAAAAAAAAGAAAAAGCCATATAGCAACCTACTAGTTCATAAGCACCATGTGTACTTTTTCATAATTTGAATTACACTCCACATAGAATAATATTTCTCCCAGAAGATGAAGGTTATCAAATAATAAGCCCAGTGCCAGGCAGGTGATACTTCTTCTTGAGTTATTTGTCAGGGATGTCCCAGAGACACCCCCAAATAAGACATTGTTCTTGGTTTCCCCACAAAACTTGATTGTATGAACCTATTGCTGAAGATAGCACACACTTTGGTAGAAATCAGGTTGGTACTGTCTGGAAGCCTCTTCTGTGCTGGCTACCTGTCACAGATGTCATGTAGACTTCGGATAACATAAGTTTACAGTCTTACCCAGCTGTGTACCCTGTGAACTAAACTAATGTCCAGCATGGCAAGACATACCCATGGGTGCAATAGAACCACAAATGTTATTTAGTAACCAACTGCTTTCTACTTTACTCTTATTTTTATGTGTATGATTGTATTGCTTTTTTTTTTTTTTTTTTTTTTTTCTTTTTTGGTCTTTTTGAGACAGGGTCTCCCTGTAGCCCCAGCTGTCCTGGACCTCACTCTGCAGACCAGGCTGGCCTTGAACTCACAAAGATCTACCTGCCTCTGCCTCCCAAGTGCTAGGATTAAAGGCGTGTGCCACCACACCTGGCTGATTGTATTGCTTTCGTGTGTATAATTGTTTGCTGCCATGTGGTGCTAGGAATCAAACCCCATCTTCTGCAAGAGCAGCCAGTGCTCTTAACCACTGTGCCATCTATCCAGCCCCATCTATTTTATTATTTTAAAACTCAAACCTAATTTAAAACTTTCTAGAAAGAGATTCCCAGAACTGAATATGTTCTGATAAATTCTACTAAATATTTAATGAAATGGTAACACATGTCTTAATTAATCATTGTATATATTTTATGATGCAAGGACATCCTTTACTCCAAAGGCTGAAAATGACATCACAAACCAAAAATTGCATAACCTTCTGAATCACAAACACAGAAACAAAATTCTAGACAAAAGCTTGTGAAATATTGTAAATCCAGTTTACATGCTTGAGCATATGACTGTAAATATATTAAAACCAAGTGAGTTTATTCAAAGAGTACAAAGTTAGATCAACATCCAAGCTTAAAAATTCTGATTCACAAAAAAATGATTCACTATATTAAGAGAGTAAGGGGAAAAAGCAATGTCATCTCAAAGAATGCCAAGAAAATACTAAAATTTAACATCAGCCAAGGATTATGAAGAAAATAAAAATCTCCAAGAAAAAAATGAATTTGATAATGCAGACCACTATGGGCCTACTACAGAATTTGATGGTGAGAGTAAGACAAGAATAGTTCTTTTACATTTATGTTGTATGGTAACTCCTTTATCAAGGCATAAGGCATAATGTGAGGGAAAGATCCACTAGAATTGCAAATGTCAGCATTTGCAAATCATATGACCAAAGTCAGACCACATGAAAACAACAAATTTTTAAGATTAACAAGTGAACTTACCGATTGTGACAGATACAACAACATTGTTTAAAAACTAGGACATAATTCTCTCTGGTACCAAGTATTTGAAAACCAAATCATAAGATTTATGCCATTTTGTTTTCATCATAATATGTAAAATGTGTAGAAATAGGCTTAACAGTACGTGATAAATCAGTCCAAAATATGTCATACATCTCTGAAAGAAAGTAAAGATTTAATTAAACAGTATTAAAGATAACTTAGTAAGTGAATGAATCCAATATTAAACATGATTTTCAAAATCTAATTCTGAAACTATGTCAGTTTTGACCCACATTGACCATTTATTAGTTGGAAAAACTCCACCAAGATTTTTAGGAAAATAAAGTTAGAAGATTCACACCGGAGTAAATGCTATTTATATATTGACTTCATCTGGATTTGTATCTTACTTAAATATTTTCATATTGCTTTTCTGCGATTTGCTGCTATTTCATGTACAATTAGTTTTTTTAACTTCATATAAAATTAATGTCTTTCAAATTCAGTTATATTTCTCTAAATATTTATGTGTAACATGCAATTAGTGAAAATGTACAGAATTAAATATTTCAAATTTATCAAATATTCATATTTTTCCTTAAAAATCTAAATCACAAATCCTCTGTATCAAATTATGTTAAATTATTTAATCATCTTAGAGACAGAAAAAATATGTAATGTACTTCACACATTTCAAATTCATTACTAAACACTTTTGCAGAGGCACTGCATTTAAACATGAACAATTTGAATATGTGTTTGTTAGTGTGTGTTGATTGTCACCATACTTGTACTCTTAATTTCTTGATGTTTCCTTGCTAGATTTTCACTGGCACATTTCTTGGACTTTGAATGCTTTATTTATATCCCTATATGAGAAAGAAACACCCATGACAAACGCAGGCTCTGATCTTTATAAATGCTCTTATGATTGTAGCTGGTATTTATGTAGAATTTTCTCCTTACTCATTCAGTTGTCCCTTTCCTTTCAACAAGCACTGCATTCTTCTCATGGACCTTTACTTCTGATGATGACCCAAATGTTCATTTCTGATTGGTCTGTACAATCAACAAGGATACCTGGATTGAGTTGTACTTTCTCATTGACATTTACCATAGGTCAGAGTAATACCAAAAAAAGTTCATATATCTCCTATACCCCTCAGTATTCTTCCTTATTTCCATGGTGCAATGGTGTCCCGATTTCCTTTTAGGATACATCAGTAGAGCTGCCACAGTGACACCTTTTTTTGCCTGCTGATTCATAAGATGGACAAGAAGGAAGTCACTAATGCCGTTGCCTTCTACCAATTAGTACCTTTAAAAAACAGTCATATTGAGCCAGGCATGGTGGCTCATGCCTTTAGTCCTAGTACTCAGGAGGCAGAGGCAGGCAGATCTTTGTGAGTTCTAGGCCAGCCTGGTCTACAGAGTGAATTCCAGGACAGCTGGGGCTACAGGGAAACCCTGTCTCAAAAATACCAAAAAGAAAGAAAAAAAAAGTCATATTGAAAAGCCTATTCCAGAAACTATGAAGTATGTTTAGAAAAACCCACCCTTAAAATTCTGTTTTTTGAAGAAAATCAGAATGAAAATACATAAAATACCAACAAGACAGAAAAGGGAAAAGATTAATGAAACTAAGAGGTCTTTCATTTTGTTATTGTTTTTGTTTTTTGTGGCTTTTTTGGACCTTTTGAGACAGGGTCTCCCCATATCCCCAGCTGGCCTAGAACTCACTATCTAGACCAGGTTGGCCTTGAACTCACAGAGATCCACCTCCCTCCGCCATGACAATTATATGTATGCCAAAATATCCACACTACCTAAAATGACCTACAGATTCAATGGAATTCTTACCAAAATTCCAATATCATTCTTTAGAAGAAAAAGAGAACAAATTCTTAAAATAGCTAGAAAATTTTAACAAATAGTTAAAGGAAAAACAAAGTTTCATATATATATATATATATATATATATATATATCTTATTTATTGATTTCCAATTCTCAAAGCTATGGTAATAAAATATTTTGATATTGGAATAAAAACTGACATAAAAACAAAACCTATAATCCTAATACCCAGGAGAGTAGAGAAGGAAATACACTCAACCAGGTATGTGGAACACCAATTAATCTTACTAACCAGTGAGAAAGCTAGTTTAAAGTCACAATGACATATACCTTCACAACTGTTAGAAAAACACTTAGGACCCTGAGAGAAGGGGATAGTAGGAAACAGATGTTATCAAAGAGGAAATGAGGAAGGACATATAAGGAGCTGTGGAGGTAAAGGGGAAGAAGAAGCTCAAGAGAGGTGGAATAATAAGATACAGGAATTATCATGAGAGAAATGGGAGTACTTTAACTGGGAAGGGATAAGGGAAGTTAAAGAGAGAGAGAAAAGAGAGAGGAAACTTAGGTTGTGTGTAAAACTAGAGGGAAATATTTTAATGTAAAAGCCTACTGAATATTACACATACATTATCTGAACATGAGTGCATGTGTATATCTGAAGTCCATTTAATAAGAAACACTGTGCCAGACAGGAGCAATCAACCTTAAATTTGTTGGTCAAGAGACTCCCAAAATAACAAAGGCTATTGCCATAGCCCTTGATTACCTCCCCAGAACTTGAAGGTAAGTCCCTTTCTGAAGACAGGACATACTTTGGACACAGGATGTGGAGCAATGGAACTGGAAATGACCATGAAGAATTCTCTCTGAAGACTAGTTCTCATGGTTCTAGAGGATACTGTGGAAGTTGCTAAGGGAGAAGCATCAAACCTAATAACCACAACAATGACCAGCACAGTAAACTATAGCTGAACAGTAGTGGAACTTTCGTCTTGGGAGTAATCAGCAGCTATCTAATTGGACTTGTCCTCTCAGTGGGAGGAAACTCATATTTGGCACTGTAAATATGGTCAAATACACATAGATGGAGAGGTCATAGGTCCTAGAGAAAGCCCTATCTCTGTCATATGGCTAAATAAATGTAATTTCTTACTGTATGCTAAATGTTTACAGACAAGTATAGATCACTCATCAAGGAAGCTTCTTTTTGCAACAGATGGAAGCTATTCCAGAGTTCCACAACTGATCACACAGAAAAGAGATACGACTGAGAGAAGCCCACCTCTAAATGATTCATCTACTGTGGACCTTCTATACCTAAGAATCATGAAACATAGTGAAACTGGGGTAGAGAGAATACTAATGCATTCCTTAACTCTCATCAGTGAAGCCTCCTCATGCAACAGAATGTGATGCACACAGAAGGCCACAAGTGGCCAAAGTGTAGAGGATAAAAAACTGCAGACGGCGTGGCCCTCTATAGAACTATAGTAAAATTCGGCAACAAGCTCAGGAACTATTACAGCAGAGAGGGAGAAAAGATTGTTAGAGGCAGGGCTGGTGCACAAACAAGGAAAGGAAGCCTTTCAGGCCTCTGAGAACTTGCCCATATGAACTTGCAGCAATGATGGCACCACGTACAAGACCTATGCTGACTAATAGAACTGGAGAAACAGGCAGCAGGCCCAAACCTTAGGAAAAACATTTGGCAACTGATTACTACTGGATGAGGGAGAGTGGATCTTATTTAAGGGAGTGATTCTAGATAGGCTGACTAGACTCCCATGGATGAACTTGCACGGAGGGAAATCTGGATACAAAATCTTTACTGGATAGGCCTTGACATGTATGACAGAATGCATGAAATCTGGTGGGGATGAAGGGATGGTGAATGGGAAAGTATGATTTAGATCTGTCATATGAAATGAACAAAACCTCAATAAAATTGACATTAAAAGTCAAGTTAAAAGATAGAAACTGTTAATGATCATGCAGAGGAAAGCAAACCTTTACACATTGGGAGGAGTGTAAATTGGTGCAAACATTTAGGCCTGGAGTATAAAGAGTCCTTGATTAAAAGTACCATGTGATGTTGAAGTTAACCTTATGCCCTGTAGTCAGGGCCACAAAGTGAATATATTGAAGGATTTGAAAATGGGTTCACCAATTCAAAGTGTTTGCTTACAAAACAGATACGATATAGCCACATCGGGGAAAATGAAATTTTATTTTGATCTGGAGGTTATAGAAGAGGTGCCTCTGATATGAGTTACTATCACCATAAATTCTTATTCAGCTTGCATTTTCCAGGAAGAGATTGGTTCCACCATATTTTGTTGGCCAGCAAGATGGCCCCTAGTCAAGGTGATTGCCACCAAGCCAAGAGATCTGAGTTCGCTCCATAGGACCCATAGGGAAGAAAGAAAAAATGGACTTCTTACAAGTTATCCTTTGACCTCTGTGCATGGATAAGCATGTGGGTCCACATACAAGCACACACACACACACACACACACAAACACACACACACACTAAATGTAAAACAAGAGAAGAAGTTTGTGTCTAGTTGGTTTGTTTTGAAAGTAATAACAATAAAGGTAGTTTACTTCCAAAAGCTTCAAAATTTCAGTGACCAGATTGGTGGCATCAGGCAAATAATAATTCATGAAGCAGGAGGAACAAGCTGCAGTTCGATGTGGGATTCCTTTAAGATGTCCATACAGACATGCCTAATGCCCAATGTCCAATCCAAAGTTCAAATGAAAATTAAGATCAGGTATGTTGTTGTGAGATGTAAACCTTTTATAAGTTTTTAATGTAATAGATTTATTGAGATCTGAATCAGATACACAATTTACCCATTTGTTGCATGCGAGTCAATGATTTGTAGTGTTTATAGCTATCGCATGTTCAGAAACCATATACTGTTTCCAAATTTCTTGCATCCAGTGTTGGATAGCTTTTCTTGTCAACTTGACACATGTGGGTTGAGGGAACCTCAACTGGGGAATTGTTTCAGTTGGACTAGCCTGTGGCAGTGTCTGTGGAGCATTTTCTTGATTGTTGGATGATGTGGGAGGATCCAGACCACTGCAGATAGTACCACACCTGGGCAAGTTGTTCTGTATTGTGTAAAACAGCAGGCTGAGCATGGACCAGGGGAGCAAGCCAGTAAGCAGTGTGTTCCTCCATGGCCTATGCTTCAGCTCTTGCTTCAAGGTTTCTGCCCTGAGTTCCTACCTTGGGCTCCCTAAGTGATGAACTGTGACCAAGGAGATGTAAGCCAAATAACTGCCCCTCCCAATTTGGTATTGGTCAGAGTATTTTGACATAACAATTACATGCAAACTAGAACAAAAATTGGTACCAGTGTTATGGGATATTTCTATGACAGACCTCATCTTGGTGTTTTGAGGAGGATTGTGGAAGCCTTTGGAACTTTGGGCTAGAAATCTATTGAGTGCTTAAAGTTTGTTACCACCAAGCATGGAAACAGTTATGCTGAAAAAGTTGTATAGGATGGTTGCCTGACTTGTGAAGCTTCAAAGGGAAGCAGAGACTCTCAAAGCTATTTATGGTATAATTTGAACTGAGAATTTGTGGCATTTTGCAGGGTGAAAAGAACAAAACTGATGTGAAACCTTTATTTATTTTTTTTTTTAGACAATTGATGCTGGTTAGCTAGGGCTGAAAAATGAGCTATACATAACAAGACATCAACATCTTTGAGGTGAAATCTGGGAGGAATTTTCTGAGGGTCAGCCTACAGAAGCTGTTGTCCAGAGACACCCAAACCTCCATCTGAAGCTGGAAGAAAGAGTGTAAGAGTCTCCTGCATGATTCTGGTGTTGAAAACACAAAGGCGTCACTTCACACCCTGAGAAGCAAGGAAAAGCCATTGGTGAAAGTGCAGCCTTGGTGGCAGTGAAGACGCCCAAGATTTCAGGAGCATGTGAAGAGCATATGAAGAGCATATGAGACTTTGTGTCAGCAGAGGTCAGAAGAACCCATTGGTGAGGCCTCAGCTTCAGTGCAGTCCCCAGCTTCTGGAGATTCGAGGACCCTGGGACAACTAACAAGGACAGCAGCATGTGTCGAATGGAGCTGGCCTGGGCCTGCAAGATGAGCTGTGTGTTCTCCAGATGGCAGAGTCAGAGAAGTGGAGCTGCTGAACCCTTCTGGCACCCGGAAGATCCTGAGTGAATACAAAATGTCCAGCCTTGAGCTAATTTGCTAGATTTAAGTTTTGCTTAGGTGTTCCCAATTCTTCCCTTTGAAATAAGACACTATTTCTTTTGGATTTTACAGGAGCCCACAGTTAAGAGATGTTTAAAAGAGACTGTAAACTTTAAAAAATTATTATTTTATTTTATGTTTATGAATATATTGCTTGCAAATATGTGTGTCCCTGTCATGCACTGCCCATGGAGGACAGAAGAGGGCATTCCATGCTCTGGAAGTAGAGTTAAGAACCCTTAGCCACAATGTGGGTGCTGGGAACTGAACCCATGTCTTCTGCAAGAGAAGCTAGTGCTCTTACTGCTGAGCGATCTCTGCAGCCCCCAAGACTGTGAGATTTTAACAGTTTGGGTTTTTTTTTTAATTTTTTTTTTATTTATTTCTGTATGTGTATGAATGTACTGTCTGCATGCAAGTCTGTGCACCCGTGTCGTGCAATGCCGCGGAGGTCAGAAGAGGGTCTCGGATTCCCCCGGAACTGGAGTTCTCCTGGAATTGGAGTTTCAGACGGTTCTCGGCCACCATGTGCGTGCTGGGGATCGAACCTGGGTCCTCTGCAAGAGCGGTCGGCGCTCTTAACCACTAGGCCATCTCTCCAGCCCACAGTTTGGGTTTTTTAAGGATTGTGGGGATTTTAAAGTTGTACTGTCTTGTGTCGTGATATTGATATTAATATCATACATTGGGGACAAGAAATGGGAAGCTTATGGTTTACTAGTGATATGATTGTGGGGCAAGAGAAAATGGGTACATTTTGTTGGATGGCTTTACTTGTCAACTTCACACACCTGAGTTGAGGAAACTTAAGTTGGGGGATTTCCTCCATTGGACTAGCCTATTCTCTTGATTGCTGAGTGATGTGTGAGGGCCCAGCCCACTGTAGGTGATGCCATCCCTGGGCAGGTTATTGTGTATTGTATAAGAAAGCAGACTGAACATGGGCCAGGGGAGCAAGCCAGTAAGCAGCGTTCCTCCATGGCCTGTTTCTCAGCTACTGCCTCCAGGTTCCTGCCCTAAGTTCCTACCTTGGGCTCCCTATGTGATGAACTGTTTACTGGGAGGTGTAAGATGAATAAACCTTTCCTCCCCAAGTTAGTATTGGTCAGAGAATTTTGTCACAGTGATTAAAAGCAAACTGGAGCATGCCCCCTTTCTCCAGCTTCAATTTTTAACCACATTTGTAGTGAAACCCCACAGTTCAAGAAGCTATAACATAGAAGGGCAGAAGGACCCATAATCCTGAGATGAAGGGACCTTGTCACTTATATTATAATTAGAAATCCATTTTTGATACTCCATTGACTTATGAGCATTACATGTCTGTAATATGAGAATGCATATTTAGAATAAAGTAAGAAATTACGTTGGTCTAGGAATGTGGCAAAGTGTGTTTTTCTCTGGGAGCTAGGACCTCTCCGGCCATGTGTATTGGGCTATGTTAAAGGACTCCACATGTGCTCCTTCGCATTGAGCCAGCCTAAATTCCAACTAAACAACTGTTGATTACCCAGAAGATATATGTGTTACTACCTCACCAATAGCCATTCTGTGCTAGGCCATTCATTGTTGTTTTTAGGCTTTACAGCTGGGTAGGACCATTGATTGGTTTTCTCTCTTGGCAGCTTGTAGAGCATCCTCTGATACCATTAGAGCTTGTCTTTAGGGAGGGGGCTTCAGGGTCAGTTCTAATTGTTCCAAGTCCTCCATTATCTGCCATGTGGCCTGGCTTCAGCAGCAGGGCACTAACTTCAGCTTCTGGCACACAATCAAGGGTTGTGGCCATAGCCTGGGCTATTTGGACAATCTCTTGAACTACCCTGACCAACAACTGAATAGGAGATTTTTCCTGCCTGGCTTGTGTTTTTTCGTTATATTGCCTTTAGCTATACACATCCACTCTTATATTTATTGTAAGTGTATTTTTCAGTAGGACTTTGAACTAATATATTTCCCTCTGGTTTTTCATACCATCTAAGCATTATTGATCTCTCCTCTCACATCCCCTGAGGAAACAATGGATGCTTTCCAATTCAGATAAAACCAGAAATGTGAAAACACTCTCACATACTTAGCAGAAAAGCCTTCCTGTAGGTGAGAGTCCATGTGGGACATGTTCACACAAGAACAGTATGTTTCTTATATTACTTGCTTCACAGACCAAAGAAAAGTCATGTTCATGGCAACAGCAGTTCAAGAATATTCAAATCTCTCCATAGTCGTTTGCAAAGTCATACCCTCATCCCTCCTAATTTGATCTTGTGAAATACTGATTTCGCAGCATCTTTTCAAGGGCTTTATTTTATTACCTACAAATCATGATAAAATTCATGAGACTATGAAGAATAATGCACATAAATGTTTTCTGTTTTATAATTTATATTTTCTGTTACTACTGCCTTTTATCATCTCTGTATTATGAGGGAAAAACCACTGTGCCTGGTAGAACTAATCTCTTTAATCCGCTACTAGGGTTGAAATCTTTGCCCCATCTTTGACTATTGCCAGAGGCAAGCTGTTTAACTTCTTCTGGCTTCGTTTTTATGGTTCTTAAGGATGGTAGTGCATTTTTCCTCATAATTATGGTAAAATTGCAGTGGGCTAGTAAAGGAAGAGCATTCAGGACTCCTTCACCAGGTACTGAAATGTCCATAAGTATTTACAGTGGCTGAAAGCAACTCAGTCCTGATTCTCTCCCACTCCAGGCCATTAAACCTGGCTGCAGTGACAAGTGTAGAGAGGACAAGTAGCCAAGATCATGTGTAGCTAGTGCCCCCTTGGGATCAAAGAAAAGAAGCAAATTTGTTTTAGATAAGTATTTCAGGAATTTGGAAAGGGAAGAGCTATGAAAACCGTGGGAATGTAAATCCCAGGGGAGTTGTTTATCACAGACCCCATTGCGGGAGTGGAGCCTGAGTGGGCAGGGAGCTGGGGCAGTAAATTGAAAGTTATTTTTTGGTTTAGGAAAATAAATCATCTGACAGAGACTCAATGTGGTTTTCACAGAGATGTGGAAAGTTGATTTGGATAGTAGTAGGAAAACAAAATTTACAACCACAAAAGAGAGCACAAAAATTCAAAACTGGCACGAGGAAACCAAGAATTTTGTAAGCAGTCCATAATTCACTTTCATTCGTATCATTCAATCTAGGAGTGTCTATGACAGAAATAATTCCTCTCTCTTTCCCTTCTTGCTAATATATTGCTGTTCTTTCCCTTTTTATTCCTTCTGTCTTATTCTAGACAACAGAGTCACAGTGCTCTGCTGCTACTAGGAACACTTTGCTTGAGATCTGATAAGAATTTCATATTTAATATCATTCCACTGTGAAGTTGAGGTTATTTCATTCTTATTTATTATTATTATTATTATTATTATTGTTGTTGTTGTTGTTATTTAACCTTACCTTAGTCACTCAGCAGCAATTAATAAACAAATGAAACATTTTTTTTCATACTTTCCTCTTTCAGTGTCCATAATGTTAAATCACTGTGCTTTAAAGTGTTCTCTATTTTTCCTGGTGCCAATTGGCCACTGTCTGCTAGATTTATGCAATATTTATATAAAGCAAAGAACACATCAGTAAAAACTGATTCAATGTATGTACAATGTGATTGTAGGAATGCAACATGGCAGGCTAAGGTTAATTAAAAATATATATCTGTTTTATAAAACATTCTTAGAGTGTGATGCATTTTATTTTGCAGAATGGTGGTCCTCTGTAGTTTGTGCACAAAGCACAAAATGCATAGGGAAAATAAATATATTTCACATAAATATTAAAAGTGGAAGAATAAATAAAATCATTGATTTAGGGCTAGAGAGATAGCCTAGTGGTTAAGAGCACCGACTGCTCTTGCAGAGGACCTGGGTTCGATCCCCAGCACCCACATGATGGCTGAGAACCGTCTTTAATTCCAGTTCCAGGGGAATCCCACACCCTCTTCTGACCTCCGTGGCACTGCATGACATGGGGGCACAAACCTGCATGCAGACAGCACATTCATACACATAAAAAAAAAAAAGTTAAAAAAAATCATTGATTTAAAGAATAAATTGTATAATAGTCCAGGAATGTAGCTCAGTTGGCACAGTGCTTGCAAAGCTATGTACTAGATAAGAAGTTCAAGTTTATGCTTGTCTCTATGCTACACAGAAAGTTCAAAGCTGTCCCAGGAGACCCAAAACTACATCTCAAACAAGTATACATAGAGGCCTGTGAGGTGGCTTATAGAGTAGAGGCACTTGCCACCAGGAAGAGTCGGCCTATCCGTAGAACTTGTATGATGGATAGAGAGAGCCAAATCCCATAAGCTGTCCTCTGATATCTATGTGTGTTCTGTGGCACTTGTATGCCACTCACCTTGTCACACAGTAGATAATGATGGATGGATGGATAGATAGAAGATAGATGATAGATAGATAGATAGATAGATAGATAGATAGATAGATAGATAGATAGACAGACACCTGGAGGCTAGAGGGATGGTTCAGTGATCAAGAGCATTTGCTGTTTATTCCTGAGGAACTGAGTTAGGATTCCAGAGCCACATAGACCTGAGTGAGGCCATGCGAGTGTTCACACTAGCCTGGAATGCATGTGCTGTGAGGATGGAGACAGAGATCAGTAAGTAGGGTCTGCTGACTGCCGGCTTAGCTCTAGCTTCAGTGAACAATTCTGTCTCAAAGGAACAAAGTGATAAATAATAGAGGACATTCAAAATCTTCCTTTGGCTTGTGCACCTGCACAGAGTCATGCAAACCTCTGCACATATATGTACACATACACCACACCTAGACATATATGCATGCACATACACATTAAATAAACTAATGGAAGAATAAGTAAATAATAAAAATTTACAATATAAATTTTATGAAAGGACTTAGCATGAGATTCATCATGCTCATTAGAGTGAAAGACATGGATTTTGAAAATGAACATTTGTGGAGAAAAAACTGAAGACCATTGGGTTTGCTGCTCCAGTCTTTAAAGGGCTTTAAATGTCTTTTTCTTAAATATTTGCTAATTTCCATCTCAGTTGGAATTACATAACTTGCCACATCAAGTAGAAATATAAATATGTAAACATTGTTGTTTAAGATGTAAAATTGCTAAATATGTAATGTCACACAAATCAGTTACAGATAATTGCTCCCAATATGTATTTATATGTATATATTTGGTATCCTAAGTTCTTTACAGGTATTATGATTAGTAACATAAAGTTCAATACTCAATTTCTTTATCTTACAACATTATTTTCAACATGGTACAAACTTTTCATTTGGATAACTAGAGCAGACAGTCAGAACTCTTAGTTTTTCTTCTTGGCCCATTTCCATACCAAAGTATTAAGGTTTGTGGTCAAATACAACAAAGCCAGCCCCTTCCTCCTGCCACAATCCCAGGAGCTTCGTGGCTGCCATCTCTGCTTCCTGCTGCATGCCTTTCCACAGCATCGCTCTTTTCCTCAAGCTATAAATGACGAAACATTTCCTCTGGAATAGCCCAACAAATTCTCCAAGCTACCTCAAGACATCAACACCACTACGTCTGATTCTCCGGCCACATCTATATAACCACAGCATTGTTCTGCTGCCATGAGACATCCTTGTCTTCAGACTGTGAATGCACTCAGGTAGACCCCATGCTAGTCTCCATTCTGCCTGCTGACTATGTCCTTATACACAGGACAGAATGGCTGACGTCCACCTGGAAGAAATGGGCAAGTTTCAAATAGTGGCTTAGAACTTTTTTGCCTTCCCCCAGAAAGTCTTCCATAGGAGTAAGAGGAGACTCCCAGCCTGAAAAAGAGTTCACTTATATCTGGAACAGAAACTGTCAAAAAGGGAAATTATAAACATAAGACATTGATCCTCAGCCTGGCTTCTGTGTCTTCACTTCCCATGTTCTTGAACTCCAGATCCTCTGCTGAATTCTAGCTCATCCACTTACTATTGCTTGAGCATCCTTACCTGTCCACCTGAAATTCATATCTAAGAGCAACATGACTATATTCTGATGTGGGGTCATTTGGGACATGATGATATTGTGAGGAAATAGCCCACATGAATGAGATTAGCAGTCTTGTCATGGGGATGCTGGGGGCTAGCAGGGCTGCTTTTACCCTTCTGTCTTCTGCTACAAGAGTATAAGAGAAAGTCCCTCACTACGTGAGATATAGCAAACAAGTGCCAACCTGACACTAAATGCTAACACTTGGATCTTGGACAAGAGCCTACAGAATTCTAAAAGACATATGCACATGATTAGTAATATAAAGTTCACCTTCCACAGTCACCTTCCACAGAGTACATGCAGTCCACCTCATTTGTATCTCATGGTTTCTTTCTTCAGATATCTTAGAGTTTTTGTATTATTTCTAAAAAAATATTCTACATGACTGTAGTATACCTCTTATGATTTTTTCACAAAGTCATCAAATATCTCTGCATTAAATATCTTAGAGAATAAAATATTTCTCCCAAACTTGCCTTGTAGTTATCTCGTTCAGGTTATCAGATGAAGAACTGGAATCAGAAATTCAACATTCTTCAATTTGGATAATGATAAAGCTAGAATCAAAAGAATGAGTTGGAGATATTTGAAAGCCAGGAATGCTGAGCCAAACTCGCCAACATTGGGGTTTGAATAGTGAAATCAAGGGAAAAAATTAAACAACTTCTAAAGTAACAGAAAGGCCCCCTGATGCTAGTACACAGAGACCAAGTTGCCTTAGGCCCCTGCAAGTACACCATTTGATGATATACATCTGACTGCAGAGAACAAATTGTCTTTGGAATCAGATAATGACAACTGAATCCAAGTGACAACACCCATTGAAGTCAAGTCTTTTTTTGCCTTTCTTAACACCTGATCAGAGTCCTTAAAATGACTATTTTCTCTTGAATTCCTGACTTCTCTCCAAAAATGTTATTGAATACAGAGATATGCATTTGGAAATATTAATTGGATTTAAGGTCCACTTCATAGAATGCAGCCATATATGACATTGACGTCAGGATTAGGAATCTGAAGCTACACAGGGCACAGGACAGAGGAGGGAACCCAATACTGGTTTTCAACTAGTTATCGTATTAACCTGACTTCTAACAATTTATTGTTATACCCATAGATTAATGCATCTCTCAACCCTCACCAGAGAAGTTTTCTTATGCAGCAGATGGTGATTAACACAGAAACCCACAACTGTTCAATGTACAGAGAACAAGAGTCTGTAGACTGCTTATCCCCGAATAGGAGAGCTATATTAAACTCTGCTCACTCCCCACCACCAGGGATCAGGGATCACTGCAGAAGATAGGGTGAAAAGCTTCTAAGGGCCAAAAGGGCTGGATGACCAGAAGGAAGCAAATACTTTCAAACAGCTGGTCAGTTACTAATATGAACACACAGCAATGGTGACAGCATGCATAAGTCCAAACCCATGCAAGCTCAAATGAGAAAAACAAATCCCAGTATGGACATGAAGAGATGGATAAGAAATACCAAACCAAACTAAGGAAATTATGACATCTGACGGCTGCTGGGTGGGGCGGGGACGATTTCTTCAAAGATGAGACTTTTGGTTGGTTAACCAGGCTCCCATGGATAGACCCATGTGGAAGGACACTGGGGACACAAAGTAGACCTTATAGGCATATATATATATATATATATATATATAGATAGATAGATAGATAGATATATAGATATAGATATAGATATAGATATAGATATAGATATAGATATAGATATAGATATAGATATAGATATAGATATAGATATAGATATAGATAGAGAGAGAGAGAGAGAGAGAAAGAGATGATATATTGATAGATATAGATAGATTAGATAGGAAGATAGGTAGATAGATAGATAGATAGACAGACAGACAGATAGAGATAGATAGATAGATAGATAGATAGATAGATAGATAGATAGATAGATAGATAGATGATAGAGTTCTAATTTACTTTCAGTAGCTGTGACAAAACACTCTGACCAATACCAACTTGGGGAGAAAAGTGTTTATTTAGCTTACATCTGTCAAATCACTGAGGGAGTCCAAGGTAAGAAATCAGGTTAGGAAACTGGATGCTGGTGCTGAAGCACAGGCCACATGCTTGACCTGCTTTCTTATACCATCCAGAACAACATGCCCAGGGGTGGCACTGCCCACAGTGGGCTGGGCCCCTCCACATCACTCAACAATCAAGAAAATACTCCACAGACTTGGCCACAGGCCAGTTCAAAGAAGTCAAGTTCCCAATTGAGGCTCACTCAACCCAGGTGTGTCAAGTTGACACTAAAGCTATCCAACAGAGATAGATAGATAGATAGGTGGCAGATGATGATGATAGATAGATGATAGATAGATAGATAGATAGATAGATAGATAGATAGATAGATAGATAGACAGATAGATAGATAGATGATAGAGTACATTAATGTGGACAATAGGGGAGGCATGGATATGGGAGCATATCTAAATACTGTCCAATTACATTTTATATAAATCACAAAACATCAATTAAAATAATAAGTAAATAAAACATCCTACGACCCCCCCAAAAAAAGAAGTGTGCACAGTTCATTACATAACAGCAGCTGGGCACAGTGCCACACACCTCCAATCCTAGCATTCAGTAAACTGAAGCACTGAAATCTAGATTAGATAGCAAGTTTCATTTCAACCTAGGCTGTACAGGAAACCATGGAAAGATATGGGGGGATTGAACTGCAAAGCTGAAGACTATCATCCATCTTTCTTTACAAGGCTGTTCAATATGAGTTCAAGCACCAGTAGACTGAAGTCAGCTTGTGATAGCAGCAAGTACAGATTGTTAAATTGTTGAGAAATTTTATGATCTAGCTTTAAATCACTGTTGATTGCTTGAAACCCACTATAGAGAGAATTATCTAAACTACAGAAATCAGCAAGCCCTAGACACAAACACTTTCTTTCTTTCGAAAGCTTTCAAAATCTCATTTACTAGCAACAATACTGGCCCAGGTGTGGAATGATTTGAGTCCCAGCTAAATTACAAAACTAACCATGAAAATTTTATTTAATCCATCTGGGCCTCTGTGGAAAAAAATGAAGGTACGATCTGTTTCACAGAACAGTTGTGCCTTAAAAACCATGGAGAATTATTGGTTATAGATACCAAAATCTATGCACACTCAATTTCCTTACATAAGATTGGATGATGCTTATATATAATCTATGTATATTGTCAAATGCTTAAATTCTTTCTAGATTATTAATAACACCTAAGACAATGTAAATGCTCTGTAAATAGTTATTATAAGGTCTTTTTCCAGAAAGTCAATGGAAAAATATTCTTTACACTTTTTTCCCAAAATATTTTCAGTTCTCTGATGGCTGAATTCATGGATGTGCAGTTTGCACATACAGAAGGCTGATTAAATTGTCAGAAAAATGCCTGAATTGTGTGTGCCTTATGTTTTCCACAAAATCCCTTCTTTGGCACAATATTTTCTTAAGGTTCTGTTTATGTTTTGATGGAGGAAATTCACCTTTACTCAAGTCATTCCATTTAACAAATAACAGTATATTAAATATGAGCAACATTTTGAGAGGGATGACCATATTTCCCTAATTCCACTCAAATGACAGCTTATAACTATTCTTGTGTAGAAGATAGAGCTTGATGAATTGGAAATGGTCAATAAAGCACCTAATTAGATAATGATGCCCTCCCAAATCACGGTAGTATATAACATATTAATTCACATATTCATATTAAATTCACAATTATATTTGATATTTAAAAACTACAAAAGACTTTGTTTTCATGAACCACAAGAGTAAATCTATAAGATTTAGAAACAGAAGACTATAGTTGTCATCTTGTTACTATATAGTATAATTTGCAGATAAATTCTGGAGTGCATTGCTACGGATAACAAATTGAAATATGTTAGCCTTACTTACGGATTTATCTTATAAGAGTGTATCAAATAATAACTCTACAAGTGTTCTCTACTAAATATAGATCAATGTAAATAATGTTAGTATAATAATTTTTACTAAACCCAGAAAAACTGCATTTTTACTTTTAAAGAAAGAAGTTAAGGGCAGGAGAGAAGGCTCAGAAGGTAAGACCACGCACTGACTGGTCTTGCAGAGGATCCCAATTCAATACACGGCACCCACATAGGCACTAATAAACCATCTGTAACTCCAGTTCCAGGGGATCAGATGCATTCTTCTGATCTACCCAGGCATTGCACAACATGGTGCACTTACCCATATGCAGGCAATACACTCATATACATATAATAAAAATAATAAATAAAATAATTTCTAAAAAGAAAAAAATGAACTCAGACTATCTTCAGCTGTCTTTGTGCATAGCGTTGGTTGCTAAAGAAAGGAAGAGAACAAATGGCTGCCACCATTCTTGATCTAAAATTGTAAAAATTTAAAATATTCATTATTTAGTTATAATCTGACAAGATATCAGAGTAAAGAGAATTCAGTTATGAAAAATTTAAACAGATATGAATAATTTGAGATTTTAAGCAAATTGTACAGTGTGTCAAATGAATTAAAGAGCAATTAATTTCTTGGCTTTTACTGGAGCCAATGAAAGTGCCCAGAATTCCAATGGAAAGATGTTTGTGTCCTAAGGGAATATGTTAATTGGTGATGGTTAGGAACTCTAATTAATCCTGAAATTTGTCTTCATCTATTGGCCAAGATTCTCATGAGTGTAAAAGAAAACCCAATATAGGTAAGTGACTAGCTTACCCTAGTCACAAGGCCATAGATAGTGTATTTAGATAAGCATTCTTTTTTTTTTTTTGGTGGCGCACGCCTTTATTTTAAATTTTTTTTATTTATGCTTTGTGTATTTCACACATCATTTTCCAATCCAGTTCAGGCATATTGTCCTTTCCCTTCCCCCCACCCCACCCCAAGACCACATCCCAGATAAATGCATTCTTCCCGAAACGTATTCCTGCATCTTTCAGTTTCTTTTTTTTCATTTTTTTAGCAATAATTATTAATTATTGAAGTACAAGCATCCTTCATGATAAACCAACGTTTAAGGCGCTGTGCAAACCCACACAGCTCATGGGTCCCCTCATCCAGCAGGCCCCGGGGGAGGGGGGGCGGGTATGTTCAGTCAAGTTGGTCAAATGAGTGTGTCCAAACTATATTGCTGCAGTTTCAGCATTCACATGCACCATTCCACCCCAAATAAGCAGCCCCGTAGCAGTCTACCACTTCCCCGCGCTGTCTGCCAGAATTGTTTTCCCTAGGCTTAGAAAAGGGGCACAGGTGGATGAGAGGTAAAACAGTCCACTCTCTCTGGAGCTGTTGACTTGGACTCTGGTCAATTCTGGCTGTTTCCTTTCATGGGCTGACAGTTTGTCCAGGAATAACCTTTCGATCCTACTAATGAAGAACAAGCAATTAGATATATAGGTATTTAAGCAGCACTAATAGTTATGGTAGGTTACTTTAGCATAGACACATGTTTGGATATGTTAATCCATGAATTACAATTTTCCCCCCTGTTAAATATGACAGGGTCTTACTGTGGCTTATATCATCTCCTAACCACTAGAGGATGTAAGCTTGTGGCATCAGCCATGGGTTATTCCTCCAAGGAGAGAGCCAATAACCAATTAGATTTGGGATATACAGGCATATGGCTGCCTCTGCTGACAGAGGAGTCTTGCTTGACTCAAGGAGACCCGTATTTGCTTTATTGGTTTAGTGGCCTTTGGTAACACTCTCTGGTATTCCAGAGGCCATCTGTACACTTGCATGTGTGGTCTCAATACATGTTTCCCATGTTAATGTCAGGTCTTCGACAGCAGGGCCTTATCACCTCTCTTCTTGCAGGTATCACAGTTTAGAGGCCTCTAAGCATTCTTTTTTTTAATTTTATTTATTTATTGTTTTATGTGTATGAATGTACTGTCTGCATGCAGGTCTGTGCACCTATTTCATGCAATGCCGCAGAGGTGAGAAGAGGGTGTCAGATTCCCCTGGAACTGGAGTTCTCCTGGTATTGGAGTTACAGACAGTGTTCAGCCTCCATGTGGGTGCTGGGGATCGAACCCGGGTCTTCTGCAAGAACGGTCGGTGCTCTTAACCACTAGGCCATCCCTCCAGCCCCTAGATAAACATTCCTAAAGGGAAACTGCCTTATTAAGCTTTTAGATAGTATTTAAAGTGAATAGAGTTCAATGTACATTATCTGAACATATATTCTGAAGCCAGGTTGTCCAGATTCAAGTCACAGCTTAGCTTCTTGGCACATGTGTCACTTTGTGCAATATGCCCAAGACAGAACAAGAACAGCAGTAATAGCATCTTAGTAATGGCAACATTCTTAGGAGGATTTCAGGCAAGTTAAATTATGTAATGCACAAAGTGCATTGTACAGCACAAATATTGATGTTTCTTATTATGACAATGAGATTCTCATGTTTCTTCATGTCCCAGAATGTTCCTCTTCTGCACTTCAGTCTATACTGGAAGGTTGAAAAGCTATGTCTTATGTCTTTGAAGGATGGCAAAAGCAGTGGCAGCCTCAGGGTAGCTGCACTTGCCAGTAAGAGAGGCAAAATTGTTCTCTCTTTCTCTCTCTCTCTCTCTCTCTCTCTCTCTCTCTCTCTCTCTCTTACTTTTTGTCTTTTTACTAAGATCTCAAGTATTTTTTTTGGTCTTTTTGAGACAGGGTCTCCTTGTAGCCCCAGCTGTCCTGGAACTCACTCTGTAGACCAGGCTGGCTTTGAACTCACAAAGATCTGTCTGCCTCTGCCTCCCAAGTGCTAGGATTAAAGGCATGCACCACCACGCCTGGCTAAGATCTCAAGTTTTATACATGAAGTACAATTTCTCAGGCCTTACTAATTATATTTCTGGTTATACTTACCTTTTGGATGCTTAAGGCCACACTGTTAGCCCAGATTAACCAAGGTTTTTGTTTTCTCAAGGTTGGTTGAGAATCTGGTCCTCAGGGTTTTTTCTTGGGGAGGGAGGTAGGG
>VZQC01009539.1:132068-168954 GCA_009823505.1 Rhizomys pruinosus | reverse complement strand
GAGAGAGAGAGAGAGAGAGAGAGAGAGAGAGAGAGAGAGAGAGAGAGAGAAAGTTATTTGAAGGAGGTGGGTTTTATCCACACTGGAATCTAGGCTGTATCCCTGAAGTGATCACTGAAATGTGACCACAAATAGTAATATCAAGCAAGGAAGGAGAGGATTGCCTCTACCACTTATAACACAGTAAATACTGTTAAATACATGCATCATAATCAAAAGGAAGTGCTACAAATCAGTATAGTCTAATATCATGGATGAATGAACTGTTAACAGAAGGGGTAGTATGAGGAAATTTTACATCAGGGTCATTTGCTTCCACTGAGAAAAATCCTAACAGATTTCAACAGCTTCGAATCATCAGAGAAGCTAGTCAGGGATCATACCAGACTTGGCAATATCTGGAAACACCCACCCAAAGCAAAGTTACCATGTAGCAAGTCAGAAACTAGTATTCAAACATGCTTTCAAAGCATAGTAAAGGAAGATGAAATCTGACGGAAATGAAAAAGGTAATGTTTGGTTTAGAGTTTGGACAACTATAACAATATACACTTATTAAACTATCTTGATATCCTATCCACTTGAACAAACATCTCAGCACTGGGAAAGGAGCTCAATCAGTACCACCTGCTGTGGAACCATGAGGACCTAAGTTGGATCCCTCAGCCCCCAAATAAGAAGCAGGGCATAATGGTGCATTATGGTAATCCTAGTTCCATGGAGGTGGGTGGACCCTTGGGGCTCACTGGCTAGCCACTCTAGCCTATCTGGTGAGCTCCAGGCCAGTTAGAGAATTGAAAAGAAGTGAGACAGTACCTGAGTAATAATATTTCAAGTTGTCTTTGACCTCCACACACACATGCATCTTGCACCTGTGTGCAGATGAGCACACACACACACACACACACAAACAAACGCGCACGCGCACACATGAAACACATGCATGCAAACATATAGTCTCAAGCTTTGTATGCTACTTTGATTTCTGCTTGACAAAAATGAAAGACACAGCTAGTTGAAGAATCTGGTCAGCAACGGGTTAAGCTCTTTGAAATTGTCCTGAGCCTTAGGAGCCAACTGTGAAGAAGAAGCTGTATACATGTGATATTTAAACAGAAATTGGGTTCATGAGATTGTGCTTATTCAAAATACAAAGTGTCAGCATTGCCACTTTTATTTTTATGACATGCCATCTGACAAGAAAATCACATCCTCTCAACTCCCTGATGAATGAGCATTTGAGCCATGCAAATGCATTTTCCATTTGAACTTTATATTTCTTTATTATTTCAAATGAAATTGGTTTTGCTGCCCTCAATATAAACCACATAGATTTCATCCGGGGAGAGGAGGACTTCAACTGTTCAGCATCAATTTATATTTTAAAGGAACCAATAAAATCCTAAAGGCCTATTATCCTCATGAAGAAGTTGAGAACCTGTTTGTATGTGATATTGAAGTCTCTGCTCTGAGCTTGCTTATAATCTGGTTAGGGATACAAGGAAAAACGAGATAAATAAGAGACACAGTAGCATGTGAAAATACATTCAATCAAATTCCAAAAGACATTTATAATAAATGTATTGCTCTTCTACAGTATATAAATAAGCATGCTGGGTACACAGTGTACAGAGTAAAAGCATGGTCCTTTTTTGTAAAGCATTTCCATTTAGTGAGGAGAAGCACAGAGAATCAGAGTTTACACTAACTTAGAAGGTATATAAGACCTTCCCTTTATTTACAGTTCCACTTTATATGGCTTCAGTTTCCAATGTCAACTGTCATAAAAAATATGAACATTTTTCTTGACTCTTTCAAGAGATATCCCATCTATATAACACTTATTACAATTATTATTATTGATTGATTTTTAATTGTTGTGTCTTGCATAAAGCTTCATTATAGATATATACATAAAAGAAAACAGCATATATAGGATTTGATACTATTGTTTCAGGAGTTCACTGAAGTGCTTGGTGAATAGGCCTCGCAGATAATGGGAATTTACTCTATGATAATAAGGTAATGACCTTTAGGTTAGCTAGTGACTTTCAGATTTTAAAAGTAAAAAAATTGTTATTATGGTGCTTCAATGACAATCCTCTTCCAGTATCATGTTAGAATTATTTTTACCCTTAGGACTCCCAACCATCACCAGAGAAATTTCTTTTGGCAGGAGATGGTGATTAATAGAGGCCTAAAACTGATCCCTATGCAGAGAATAAGCAACTGTGGCCTGCCTGTCTCTCTAAATGGGACAGCTGTATTACACTCTTTACCCCAAAAGCTTAAGGATCAAACAGAAGAGGGGACAGAAATGATGTTAGAGCCAAAGCTACAGAATGGCTGCAGTAACACAATGTGTACCAGATACAACTGGAAGGCCTCCCACATGAATTACAGTAATGATGATAGCTTACTTAAGACCTGCATGGGAGCCAGAGAGACTGCATGGTGCTTAAGTGTGAGTACTGCTCTTCCACAGTACCTGAGTTTGATACCCAGAAATCACATTGCAAGAACCAAAGCATCTGTGACTCTCCTCCAGGGTATCCAACACCCTCTTCTAACCATGTACTCGTGCACAGACCCCCACACAAACAAATAATGTTTAAAACAAATTTGTAAAAATAAACCTTTAAAATTAAATAAATAAATACTTGCACAAGATAAGCCAGCTAAAGCCCCAGCATGAAAGGGGCTGGGCTCATGGAATCCTGCCCTAGTTGTGGGGTTACTGGCACTTACACTGCTGAAAGAAGGATACTGTGATGACTTTGAGGATGTAGAATTGAATGGCCCCACACCCATGAATATATAGGCAGCATTAAAGGAAAATCCTCCTTCAGTATGATGTTAGAGATTTTATAACTGTCTTGATATGAAGAATAAATTGAACGAATGACAGAAATAACTGGATACTTACTAAAAAACATCTGCAATCTGGGCCTGGTATTGACAGTTTTCATGACCTCATCAAGCCTTGCTTCCCGTGAGCAACACATGCAGACTCTCCCAGAAGATCCTTCACTGCATTAAGGGCACAGGACACCAGAGCAATGGCATATAATGGTAAAGTTTCTTTATCAAGGAATGTAAAAGCTGCCCCCAGAGGATGGGCATGTTAAATGGAAAACTAAATTAAGAAGTTGTCATCCTGGGTTGGGGATGTAGCCCGTTGGTAGAGCATGTGTGTACTCTGCCCCAGGCACAAGTTCTACTGTTCAGTCTCTAGCACTGTCAAAAATTATATTTGGAATTTCTTAAAGATAAGGCAACAACCAAGTTTTAGAATAGCACAGTTAGGTTCAGGAAAATGACCAAGACCATGAGAGACCACTCTGAGGCAAGAAAAGAAGAGCTTCAATTAAGAGAATGAGCTGCCTGGCTATCCTCGTCAGAGAGACAGACCAGCAGCTTCTTGTCACATTAGGGTGGGTTATATAGAGTTTTTGTGAGTGGGCAAGAGGTGAGACAGTAACAGGTGCTTTGGTAAGGGGGGGGGAGTTTTAGTTTGGGGGAGTTCCAGCTAGGTGATTTTTAGTTTTTTCTGCTGGCTGCTATGGAAAATGGGCTGTGATGGATAATTGCAATTGGATTGTTAAAGCGGGAATCTCAACCCCAGTTACTGAGAAACTAGGGTGGGTTAGTTTTGTTTCCCAGAATGTTGACTTCTGAGTTGTGGTTTCTATGCTGTTGGTCAGCAGTGACTCCATCTTGGGGTCCAGTTCGGCCTAACATTCCAGCTTTTTGTTAAGGATAAGGGGTGACGCTTTGCTTCCATGACTGCTTCCTGCTAGTAGGGTCACTGGTAAGTCTCAAGGGATGCTGGACTCAGTAGTCAACTGGTTCCCTTGAAGTTCATGAAAGATCAGCTTTGAAGTAGCTGGGGGCTGGTAAGGAATAGAAGTTGGACAAGTTAGAAGTTGATTAAAACCTTTGTGTTTGAGTTGGCCTGGTTGTTGTTTTGTTTTGTTTTGTTTTTGTTTTTTTGAGTTGGCCTGGTTTTGTACACATTTTAGGAGATAAGGGGCTAATAGGAGAAGAAAAATTCCTGTTGGGGGATCTAATGAGGGTAAGAGCCAAGCCAAATAGAGCTGAGACATTCCAGGAGCTAGAAGAGGAAGTTGTTCCTGTTTAAAGTGGGTGGGCTAGATTTGGCAGGTTTGTGATCTTGTCTGGTTTACATAGTAGCAGCATTCTTCCTTTAGGAAAAGGCAGGTCCTTCCCTTTTCTTCTGTAATGAGGTCCAAGACCCCTCAGTTTTGAAGAATCACTGATGCCAGAGAAGTCAGCTATTGTTGGAGCAAGTTAAGACCGTTAGTTGATCCTGTGACTGTAGCATTTAGATCTCCAGAAAGCTGTTGGTAAGAGATAAGATTATATCCTAGTCTTCCAGCAGCCAATCCTATAGCTCCTATGGAGGCAGCAAGGCTAACTCCCACCATGACTGATAAGAAGACAGCCCTTTTTTGTAAAAGGTGCTGGGATAGTAAAAAGTATGTTACTTCACCTTCTGTGTACAGAGTAAGACTGGGGAATAGGGTGACCAGAACACAGGGCGAGGTGTTGCCTGGGAGAGACACAGTTATATAGAGTTGAGTTGCATCAGAAATAAGCTCTGGCCAGAAGGGTGGGATTTTTCGAGATTGTAGAGTTTTTAAAGAGTTATGCCAGCATTGGAAGATATCTTTATGCCACCACTCAGCATGCTCTGTGGGGAAAAGGAAATTTCCATAGAGTTATATAAGGGATCCCGGGAGCAAGGAGGGCTTGAAGTGGAGGTAACATTAAACAGAGGAACAGCTGTGAGCAAAGATTATAGGGGAGGTGCACAGAGAAAGAAGGGAAGTATGGTTGGCTGCATTGTGCTAGTTAAGAGGACTGTGGAATTCCCACGAGAGACTGAAGGCTGTGTTGGAAATTGTCGTGCTTTTGTTCTATGTCTTGGATTGTTTGAACGAAGTTATTTTGGGGTGTGAGGAGACACCTGGAGTAACCTAAAAACATCTTGATTTCTCTTCTTGTTGACCTTCCAGAGAACCATAAACTTGTCATACCTTTCACTCCATCTGCCCATTTTTTTTTTTTTTATTTCTGGGATCACTGATGGTGAAAGTAACAACCAATTATCTCCCTGAGCAGGTCTGAGTTGCTGAGGGGAAGAGCCATGGGGGGAGGGGGTGCCGTAGTGACATTTCCATGAGGGGCATCCTCCCCAGTCCTTACCCTCTCTGCACATGCATCTAGTTTGACCTGCGAAGAAGTAAAGATATATAGCTTCTGGGTAAGAATGGTCCCTTTTAAAGAAGGCCTTCTTTAAGAGAGCAACTCTGGATAAGCTGACTAGAGCTCAAAGGATGAACTGGCACTGAGGAATGACCAGGAAGAATAATTTGACACAAAGGACCCCAACACAAATGACAAAATGTATGAACTCTGGGGGCAGGGTGCTGTGGGAGGGTGCCATTGGAGAAGAGGGTACAAAGGTAATTAAGACTGAAAAATGATGTGTGAACTATACAAAAAACTCAATAAAAAGAGAGAATCTCCCCTTTTATGACAAGAGTATGTGCAAGCACCCAGAACATGGAAGGTTAAAGAAATAGTGAAAGTGCAGCCGAGATGGGACAAAGGTGGAGTCGAGGAGCCTGTTATGTTTGCCTGTAACAGGGATCAATCACCAGGCACAAGGAGGGGAGGAAAACACTGAGGAGAGAGAGGGTGGGGTAGAGGGAAGGAGAGATGAAACAAGGATGAATCCCTGAAAACAGCCACATGGCTCCAGGGGTCATTCTGCACCAGAGGAGGGACGGAGTACAGGAATATTGAGTTTTAGAGGTCCCGTCAGGGTGGAGGACTAGTCATCCCTCTTTATGGGTTGGAGTTGTTCTAGCCTGATGCATTTAGGTTGTGAAAGGTAGATCCAGTTGGGAATTCTCTGGAGCTTGGCAGCTGTGGCAGTAGTTAGAATGACCCAGTGGGGTCTGATCCAACATTGTGGGGGGCACTATGGGTGCAATTGCTCTACACACACCTGGTCTCTGGGGTAAAGAGACAGTAATGGAAACTCTTGAAGGTTGAAGAAGAAAGTGATCAACATGCTTCCAGATGGTTCCTGATGAGAGTTAAGGCGTGTAGACAGGTCCTCATGGGAACTCTTGAAGGTTGAAGAAGAAAGTGATCAACATGCTTCCAGAAGGTTCCTGATGAGAGTTAAGGCCTGTAGACAGGTACTCGTAAAGGGAAGTATTTTTCTAAAGGAGGAAGTTTACTTAAAAGTATAAAAAAGAGAAAAGTATGACTATGCAGTAGTTTAAAGAGAGAGAAATGAGGAGGCCCTTGGGGTGGACCCGGCCCTGGCTAGGACAAGTGGAAGAAGGCAAACCCAGTGTAAATGAAGTTGGGAGGTTAGTTTGGAAAGATAACTTTTGAGAACTGCATTTGCCCTTTGCACCTTGCCTGAGGATTGGGGTCTATAAGGGATATGGAGTTTTCAATCAATTTTTAGAGCTTGGGATATTTGTTGTGTAATTTTGGAAATAAAGGCTTGCCCATTATCAGACTCTATGGTAAAGGGAAGACCAAACAGGAAGGGATGGATTCAGGGAGGTGAGAGGCAATGAAATCCACAGTTTTCTGGAGGAAGTATCCACCATAGGGAGGAGATATTTAATCTTTTTATGAAGGAGCATATGGGTAAAGTCAATCTGCCAGTGGGTTCCAAGGTAGGAGTCCCTGTGTTGATGGAATTAAAAAAAAGAGGGAGGAGGTTCATCTCCTCCCTTCAGAGAAGAAGGAGGAAGCGTGCCTGTGTCACAGAGGGATTAGTAATAAGAGGTGAGGATGACAAAGAAAAGGAGCCAGGAACCTATGTAGGTGGTGGGTACTAATATGAAAAATATGTGTATACGGCCGAGTATGACTGTAGCCCAGGAGCTGGGTAGGCAGTAGAGATCTCCCCAAAGCATGCATCCTTGAGGGCCAGGACAGCACCTCGTTCCATAGTAGTCTGTCACCGTGTTGGAAAATAGGAAGGAGTGAGGGTAGCAGGGGACAGGAAAAGAACAGTTACGTATCAGAAGGCTGCAGGCGAGACTCCCTGGCAACTCTGTCTACAAAAGCATTTCCTCTGGGCACAGGAGAGAGTAGGGGCTGGTGGAGCTTGCACTGGATAACAGCCTCCAGCATCTTAAGGATAAGAGGACCATTAGTGATGGGGTCCCCTTGGCTGATAAAAACTCTCCTTCCAAATGGCCTCACGGTGATGTAAAATATGAAAAGCATATTTTGCATCAGTATAAATTTTACCTTCAATATAAATATTGGCTGCTTTTCCTTGGTCCAGGGTGAGAGCCCCAGTGAGGACAGCAAGGTCTGCCTTTTGGGAGGTTGTTACCCAAGGCAGAGGTCTTGTTTCTATTCCCTGTCATCAGAGACAATTGCATATCCTGCCACCCAAGAACTCTGGACAGTGTTAGAGCAACTGCCATCATTGTACCAGGTGTGGTTTGGGTTAGGGAGAGGAGACAGGGAGGCCTTAGGATTATGATGCCAGGCAAGACTGTATAAGCTGTTCAGGAACAGGCAAGAGAGTGGATGGTTAAGTGGAAGGCAAGAATCTAGGGAGATGTCTGAGTTTTCTAGAAATATAACATGAACAGTTGGAGTTTAGCTGGGGTTAGGGTTGATAGGAGTTAGACAGTAGGTTCTTGAGGCTATGAGGAGAAAGGATGGTTAGTTTCTGAGCAAAGGTAAACTTTTTTGCTTCTTGGGTTAAGAGAGCTACCAACCCCTGACTGAGGTATCCAATTGTTTATGTAAATAGGCTGGCTACATGGGTGAATGAGGGTCCCTTCATCTGTCCCAGGAACCAGAGACATTCCCCTTTTTTCTACTGTGTATAAGGTGAAGGGCTGGCATAGGTCTGGTAGAGCCAGGGCAGGAGCCTCCACTCCAAGACGGCGTCTTGTAAATGAGAAAAGGCAGCAGCAACCTCAGGGTCATGAGCATCACCCTTGGCAGCATGGTGGAGAGGTTTAGAAAGGAGAGCAAAGTTAGGACTCGAAGTCCAGAGAAATCCAGCAAAGCTGAGAAAGAAAGGGATCTCATCTTTAGAGAAGGGCGGGGTGAAAGAACAGAGGTGGTATTTGGGAATTAAAGTCAGCTGCTTGGAGGTGGGGGTGAGGAAGAATCCAAGATACTTGACCTGGGTGAGGGAGAGTTGGGCCTTAGTTGGAGAGACTCTGTATCCTTTGAACACAGAAAGTTTGGAGGGAGTTTTTGTGTAACTGGACAAAGAAAAGGAGGATAACACAGAAGATCATCTACATATTATAACAGTGTACCAAGTGAAAGTCTAGGGGGCAAAACGGTGGAAGGTATCTCTAAACCCCTGGGGCAGGACAGTCTGGGAAGGGTGAGAGGCAGTGTGAGTTTCAGGGTCCTCCCATGTGAAAGCAAAAAGTGTTTAGGTGTCTGGATATAAAGGGTATGGAAACAAAAGCATCCTTAAAGTCTAAGACAGAAAAGTGAGTAGTAGAGGAGGGGATAAGTGGAAGGAGAGGGTATGGGTGGTGATGACTGGGCAGATGGGAAGAGGAGCAGCATGGACAAGGTAGAGGTCCTCCACTGGACAGAATGCACCATTAGGGTCGATGACAGGGAGAGTGGGGGTGTTTCAGGTAGAGCGCGTGCAACAGAGAAGGCCCTCCTTAAGGAGGCAAGTAGTCATAGTTTTGAGTCCAAGGGTGTGTTTATTGAGGTCCATGATGTAAGGACAGCTAGGCCATTCATTCAACTGATTAAATCTCCAACCTGGATACGTCATGTATGGTGGGAGGCTAAAGCATTCTCAGGCCAATGGGAGCAGTCGTCCAATTTATCCTGAGACCAACCTGTGTTAAGGTAAAAGGCTTGTTATCACCTTGAAGTCCCAGAGTTTGCAAGTTCATAAGGAGACAGGTACAGGAGTGGGAGGGACAGTTTTTTTTTTTTTTTTTTTTGAGACAGGGTCTCCCTGTAGCCTCAGCTGTCCTGGAACTCATTCTGTAGACCAGGCTTGCCTTGAACTCACAGAGATCCGCCTGCCTCTGCCTCCCAAGTGCTAGGATTAAAGGCGGACAGTTTTGCAAACCCCATTTCCCCATTTTGAGATGAGGAAAGAGGAAAACAGGAGCACAGAAGACCAGCACAGTGGGGTAGAGCAGAGCACCAGCAGTCTTCTCGGTTGCTGACCAACTGGTGGGCCAGTGTGGAGAAGTCTCACTAGCAAAACCAAGACGAAGAGAAAGGCAAGGACGCAAAAGGCAAACGGAAGGAGGGAGAGAAAAATGTATGGAAAGGACAGAAGTGCACTGTGGGAAAATCCAGTTTGAGTTAGGTAGCTTTTCAGCCAGCATTTCTCTGGGACACAGGTGTGGGTCCTAAGAAACCCCTGACTCCACCACATGGGTGAGAGCAGCACGTAATACAGAGAGTAAACTGCAACTCCTGCATGGCTTGTGACCCAAGCACATGATATGGGGGTGTAACAATAGCTGAGTGATGTATACAGAGGGCATAATCTAGGGCTCTGGGATTGGCTGTAAGGAATGACAGCCTCTTGGATATATAAAGAATGTACTGCCTACGATAAAGTGGAACTTCATTATCACCTGACAAGGTGCCCTGGTCCGTGGTTCCACAAATGTGTAAGTGATACCCTATCAGGCTTGTGTTTGAGTGTTGAGTGCTAGCATCTGTCGGACTGCCAACCTGGAGAGAGAGTGTGTTGTTTTTGCCCCGGGGATTGACTGGAAAGAGGCTGCAGAAGCCGCCAGTCTGGGATTCCTGTTTGGGGGAGTTTCCAGGCCCCAAACAGGTGTATTTAGTGCAACTGTTTATGGGGTGGCAGCGGACTCCCCTAGACCAAAGGTCTGGGCCAGTTAGCCACTCAGACTGGGCTGTAGGAGGAACCTTCTAACAGACAGCTAGCATATTACATTGAGTTATGCACTAGCTCTCCACAGGTTGCTGGTGGAGGCTCCTCCCCTTTTTCCTCCACAGCAGGACCCGGGTTGCATTTATCTTAAAAGGAACGTGCATACTACAGTGTACCAAGTGCGGATGTCCCCTGCGGCTCACACTAGGATGGGAGTGAGACACAGAATTCTAGAAGTCCCCTGGGGGCAAAGAGAGAAGGAGCAAACCTGAGTGAGATCAGGCCAATCCGAGAGGGACACGTCCAGAGGCGAAGCTGAATTGTGGCAGGTGGAAAGCCACCAGGAAGGCATTCCAAGGTCCTCAGGGGGCCTGGGTAGCAGCTCAGTGGCCAGGCCAGGACAAGAAGGCCTGGGTCCCAAGAAGAGCCAGGGAAAACCCTCCTATCTGAGTCACAACACCAGATGTTAGGTTCAGGAAAATGACCAAGACCAGGAGACACCACTCTGAGGAAAGAAGAGATTTAATCAGGTGAATGAACTGTCCAGCTATCCTTGGTTGGGGGGGGGTAGACCAGCAGCTTCTTATCGCATTAGGCTCGGATATATAGGGTTTTCGTGAGGGGGTGGGGGGCTTGAGACAGTTGCCTTGGTAAGGGAGGGAGTTTCAGTTGGGAGTTTTGATTAGGTGTTTTTAAGTTTTCCTGCTGGCCTAAAGAAAATTGGTTGTGATGGATAATTGTAGTTGTATTGTTAAAAACAGGAATCTCAGTCCTAGTAACCGAAAAACTTCTCGTGCGGTACTTTTTCTTCCCTGGAATGGCGTCTGCTGAGTTGTACTCTCCATCTTGAAATCAGTTGGTCAGCAGTGACCCCATCTTGGGATCCAGTTTGGCCAAAGAAACCCTACTAAATATCATGAGAAGTTGATCAGTGATATGCTAATGGGTGCAGCTATCAGAGATTATTTAGGGAAAGGCCACTGATGAAGGCTTTGTGAAGTCTGAAATGAGAGATGTCCCCACTTCTACTGTGAAGACCGAAGAGCTGCAGCATGCTGCGTGAAGTTGCCAAGTGGCTAATGGAAGAACTTGGAATAACGGTATCATTTGGTGGTAGGAGTAGGGAGAGAGTATATATTCATTGATAAGTAAACAGTGCTTAGGAATCATAGTGCAAAGCACATATGCAAAGCTTCTTCACAAAGCTTGATTAACAGGGAAACAGCAGCACAGGCATATTTTATTATTTAGAGATATGGATCTGCACAACAAGTATATTAATTTCTAGAAATGCTTAGCCAAGAGTTGTCCCTTGAGACACAATCAGGATATGAGTTAGGAAAGATCAGAAAGACTTTCAAGTTTCTGTATAATTCTGTTATGACTGAACATCCTATCCCTTCTTACATTAGGCTCTAGAGCTGCTAAAACAAATTAACCTAGACTGTGAGGCTTAAATATTCTGGAAGCTGGAAGCCATGATTAAGTTGTTGGCAGGATTGATTTCTTTTCTTCTTGCTTTCAGATGCCTTCTTGCTAGGGACTCATTTAATCTTCTTGCTGTGTGCTCGTCCTGTGTCTCTTCTGCTCTTCGTGAAGCGGTATTTATTTATTTATTTATTTATTTATTTATTTATTTATTTATTTGAATGTACTGTCTGCATGCAGGTCTGTGCACCTGTGTCGTGCAATGCCGTGGAGGTCAGAAGAGGGTGGCGGATTCCCCTGGAACTGGAGTTCTCCTGGAATTGGAGTTTCAGACGGTTCTCAGCCGCTATGTGGGTGCTGGGGATCGAACCCCGGTCCTCTGTAAGAGCAGTCGGTGGTCTTAACTGCTAGGCCATCTCTCCAGCCCTGTGAAGCCGTCTTCTTACAAATCCTGTCAGATATGGCCCCATCTTCGTACTTCAAGCATCCATAATTACTTCCCTATCAAAATCCTACTTCTGGATAGAATCAAATTGGGTTTTAGGGCTCCAACACATGAACTTAATGGGGGAACACTGTAGTTCACAATTTGTAAGTAGAATTTATTTATAATAAAAATGTTTAATTTAATTAAAAAATAAAACTTGCTTCTAGGGTACAATACTGAGTATATGCATAAGAAAAGGAACTTTCAGGCTGGAGAGATAACCTAGTGGTTAAGAGCACTGACTGCTCTTGCAGAGGACCTGGGTTCGATCTCCAGCACCCACATGGCGGCTGAGAACCGTCTTTAACTCCAGTTCCAGGGGAATCTGACACCCTCTTCTGACCTCAGCGGCATTGCACGACATGGGTGCACAAACCTGCATGCAGGCAGTACATTCATACACATACAAAATAAAAATTAAAAAAAAGAAAAGGAACTTTCATTTTGTGTTTGCACATGCAGTTCTTTCATTTGCATATTACAGTATTTATTAACTAGGTTCCTAAGCCTATAAAACACATCAGCACTGACACCATCTCTCCTGACATGGATCTCCAAAGGGGGTTCCCTCTCCCAGCACAAATGAGGGGATTTCAAAACCCTTCCAACACATGACGAGATTTTTCACTTTTTTTGTTTTTCATCTTTAGTTGGTTCAGACTTCTTTCTGTTCTCTTCAGTGCTGTTTTACTGTGCTTTTTACGTGGAGATTTTACTATTTTTCAGAAGAATCAAAATTCCCTGCCTATGCAAATGCTAATTCTTCTGATGTCCTTTACATACAGACTGTGGTAGATTTCACAGAGTTGAGGGACTGAGGACACAACGAGGAGGGCAAGTATAACTAAACTACTGCTGGAGTATAATCCCATTCTCTAGTTTCCTTCCCAGGTCACAGAGAAAACACATATATAAAACTCACTCTATTCCATGGTTAAGCAACTTACTATTTGGAGTAAGCATTGGGGAATATGCTTTAAGGATTATCGAGAGAGACAAATAATAATAATAATGCTAAAGTCTAGAATCCAAAAATCAATCATTCATCCTCCAGCTAATACAAATGAATAAGCAGAGGGAGGTAAAGCAGAGAACTAGAATCAATGCTAACAAAATGCAAAAGGAAATCAGCAATAAACCCTGGGGTCTAGTTAGGCTCTAAACAAATTTTATGTACATTGGCCTCTGGTTGTATGATTCTGAGCAAAGAGTGACAGTTGTAACCATCCTGAGGAGGGGCATAGAGAGATCAAAGGTCCAAACCTTTGAAACCCAGGAGAATTGCTGGGTGACATTTGATGCCCTATTTATAGTGTAGAAATGTCAACTGCATGTGGTTCAGCAAAGCTGAATGTGTATTTGTTGTATTTGCATTCAAGTAACATTGACACTGTGGGCTTGGGTGATGCTGCTATCAATTTCATTTTAATTCTGAGTTTATAGTATTCAAAGTGAATGCATACTTTATAAAGAAGAGGCTTTATTTAAAATTTAAATATTTATGATGTTTGTCAGTTCAGTGCACATTGAAGGCATTGATCTGACTTCAAAAGTCTTGCCCAGAAACTGAACTGGCTGCTGAGAACATATTTATTTTTAATACAGCCCCACATATAATACTATACCATTGTTGTTTGGTTTTCCTTTGATTATAAATTATATTAATTTTATTCCAGTCAGCAGCAAAATAGTTATTGTAACCTCAAGTTACCAATCATATTCAAGGTCATTTTCAAGCATACTATTTAACAGATATTTATTGAGGTAATGTGGATAGAAACCACTGAACTCCTAATTCTTGTGAACTATAAAGGCAAGTCTTCCATATTTTTAAAAGTCTTCTAACAACATCAAGAATAGTGCAAGTTAAGATAATAATATACTACTACTAATAATAATATATGATAAAGTACCATCTCAACTGAATATGCTATCTCACTCTGCTCACCTTTATTGCACATTGTGGAGTGTTAAAGGTACTAGATAAGAAATAAAAAAGAACATGTGGCTATTTTAACTTTTTCATTCAAACATATAATTCAAATGCTACAGCTGGCTTTGGAAGTAACAGAAGTGGCTTTCTTATTACTCTTTGGTACTTTTAGACAATGACCCTTCTTTTTACCCTAAAACTTCTCTTTTGAATTATCACATGACTTTACTTAGGACTTTCATTGTTGCTGACATTCATTACCTGATGTGTTTTCTCCAGTTCCCTATACTGCTTTTGTCTTAAATCTTGGCAATTTCACAACTCAAGCAGTAACAATCTAATGAAGTAGACGGTTCCCAAAAGAAGATATACAAATGACCAATGAACACATAAAAATGTTTAATGCCACAAGACATCAGAGAAATGGAAAAAACTAGACCAAGATCACATCTTATCCTAGTCAGAATGACACTTATTAAGAAAAGACACAGTAGTGCTGGTATGCCGGAAGAGATGCAGATTAAAGTAAACCTTTTATGTAAATGAGTCCACCTTCACAGAAATGTGTGGAGATTCCCCCTATGGCCCAGCTATACCAAGCCTAGATATTTCCTCAAAAGACTCCATGTTCTAGTTTGCTTCACTGTTGCTATGATAAACACCATGACCAAAAGCAAGAGAAAGGGTTTATTTTTGGCTTGCAGGTTACATGCAGTCTGTCACTAAGGAAAGCCAAGGCAGGAACTCAAGGAAGGACCTGGAAGCAAGAACTGAATCGGAGACCACAAGGGAATGCTTCTGATTGGTTTACTTCCTCTAGCTTGCACAGCCCAGGACAACCTGCCCAGAGGTGGCACCACCCACATGGGGTAGGCACTCTTACGTCAAATGGCAGTCATGAAAATCCTCCAAACACATAACCACAGGCCAGTCTGCTGGAGGAAGTTCCTCATTTGAAGTTCTCTCTCCCCTGATGTGTCAACTTGACTACCAAGATTAGCCATCATAGTCAAGATTAGCCATTATAGTCAGGTCAGTGTATTACAGAAATATTCATAGATGAGTGCTTACTACCGCACTATGCACAGTAGGTAAGTTATAGAACCAATCCAGGTGTTCAACAAGAGAAGAATGGATAGAAAGACATGGTGCATATATGGAAAAGAATTGTTTTTAGCCACAAGGAAGTATGAAGTTACATCATTCGTAATCAAGTGAATACAACTGGAGATAGTTGTGTTGAGGAAATTAAGCTAGTCTCAGGAAGACAAATACAGTATGTTTTCTCTTATTTGTGCTTTCTTTAAATTTTATACAGTTACAAAAAATCATGTGTGTAGCTATTAAATGAAAATAGAAATTAAATTGTCCAGGGAAACAAAGGTAGAAAAGCAAGATGAGAAAAAGGGATGGAGAGAACAGGGTTGGGGAGAGGACATGCTTACAAGGACTTTTAAAATAAATCTTAGAAATTTCAACACAAAGATATTGTGATGGTTAATCCTGTGTGTCAACTTGACTGGACTAAGGAACAAATAAGAGAAAAGGATCTTCGGATTGGACCACCTCAGCCCAGATGGCCCACCCCAAATGTGGGCATTACCTTCTGCCACCAGGCAGTATAAAGGACGACAGCAGAGGGAGCTGGTCCCTTTTTTCCTGTGGCTTGACTCTCTCTCACTGGTAAGTTTGTCTTGCTGTTGTGATCAACCCTTTGGATTCTGGCAAGTACTGAGACCGGCAGATCTCCTGGAATCCACCAGGCCTTCACACCAGATTGGGACTACTGAGACATCCAGCCTTGAAGACTGAGCAGTTCCCTAGATTCCCAGCCTCTCCAGTTCAGCGCTGCTGTTGAGCTCCATCACGTGAGCAAATCAATAAATTGTATATAGCTATATGTTCGTCCTGTTGCTTCTGTTTCTTTAGAGAAAGAAATAGAATACAGATTTTGGTACCAGGAGTGGTTCTAGAGAAACAGAATTGAAAGGATGAATTTCTTTAGTGGGCTTGGTAGTTTCTGGAGCCAGCTCTCCAACCCAATGAAGCCTAGAGTTACTGAAGGCTTTTCTGGTGGCATGAAGAGGAATGATAATCCTTGGTGCAGACTATTTGATGTAATTATGAAGATAGATCCATTTGACTCACCTAACTCTTCTCTTGTGAGGAGCAAGGATTTTAGTGACTCTATATATAAAAAACGTTCAAGAAATTGCGGAAAAAATAAGGAAAATAATGATGTTTCCTTGTTGCTCCTAGCATGTCTGGATGAACTGTTAGACGAAAATATGTAGCTCGGTGATAAAAATGACAGCTCCGGATTCAAAAACAGACAGGTTTAAAGGTTATTTCCAGTGGTGCTCTGCGAAGAGAATCTTCTCTCCAGCAGCCAGAGAGCTAAAGCTGCAGAAAATAAAGCTGGAGCCCTTATTATTTGTTTGGCTGATTTACAATGCCAATTTAATTCCCAGCCCTGAGAGAGTGTCAGCAGTTTAAGTGAGAGCACTGGTGGGGGGAAAGGGTGGAGACCGCTGAAACTTGGGATGGAGAAGTGTTGGAGAACGATGATGATGATGATTTTTAGAGACCCCATGCGGATTCTGAGGGATTTTTTTTATCTGAGGATTATATCTCCCCACCTCAGCAGAGAATCCACACCCGGCAAATCACTCCTCCCCACCCCTTCCTGAGGAAACTACTCCCTCCACCCCCCCCAGTGAGCTGAATGATCTCTTAGGGCCCACACATAATGTTGCCTCTAGACCTATAACCAGATCTGAAGTCTAGGCAAGCCCCTAAGGTGAGATAGAGATGTGGTCCACGAGGAGGTATGCTACAATCACTAAAGAAATTAAATGAGTTTGCTGATTCATTCCACAGACGCCTAAGGCAATATGTGTGGGAATGGATTTTAAGGGTGTTGGATAATGGTGGAAGGAATATAAAATTGGATCATACTGAGTTTAACGATATGAGNCTCCTGGAATCCACCAGGCCTTCACACCAGATTGGGACTACTGAGACATCCAGCCTTGAAGACTGAGCAGTTCCCTGGATTCCCAGCCTCTCCAGTTCGGTGCTACTGTTGAGCTCCATCACGTGAGCAAATCAATAAATTGTATATAGTTATATATTCGTCCTGTTGCTTCTGTTTCTTTAGAGAACCCTGACTAATACAGATATGTTCTTTACAATACAGTGACTTCTTGATTTTATGAACCCATCAGTTCATTACCATAGCCTTCCACTCTATACCAGCCATGTCTTTGAAAACACACGTGCTCAACCTGTTTCATTATTAATGATCACAGTGCTCCATAGTCACATCTACATAATACCTGTCTTTCACCATTCTCTCCTCTTTGAGCTTATTCTCTCTACCCATTGATTGCTAAGGCAATTTTAGCTGCCCACAAATTTCTAATACACTGATCTGTAATGTTTCCCTGTCTTTTCCCTTGATGACCATCCTCTCCTAAACAGTTGAAATTTTATGCTCTATTCTTTGCATGTGTTTTGCATATATTCTTTTCCTGTTAGATTGTTTCCTTCTTCCTCATTCTTGTTTAGACAAATCAATTTTCCATCTAGTTTGAGACTATGTGAATACAGTTGTAGCAAAACTCATTATCTACCCTCACTGATCTTACTGTAAATGTAGGCATATGAATATCTCAGTTCCCACAGTGGTGACAATCAACTGCATGATCCTAGTTGCTAAGCCATTTTCTATTCTCCTATTTTTCAAACCAAAGTAGCTTCATATTCTGGATCAGTCATTAACTTCACTTTCTTTATCATCTCACAAATAGAAAATAGAAGGTATCAAAGAAGACTCCTATAAACTACTGTCACCATGTCCACCAGTCAACCAGTATCTACACCCATATTCTTCTCTTTCCTCTTGTTACCATGGATCATATATCAGTGTTTCAGTATAAGATCATCTATTCTACATAAATGTTCCATGCAGTAAGCTCTTGCAAGTTACTCAAAGATTTGGGTCTCACAGTGCTTTTTGCTCTGGTCCTTATCTGTTTTCTTTCTCTACTGGATTATTCACTGGATGCAAACATATTGTTACGTCTGTTTTCATAAACATAAAAACAATGGCAAACTCTCTTTCCCCCTACTTCCCAAAGAGCTACGAAATTATGTTATCCTTTCAGAACAGTTCTAACTAGTTGCTTAGTCCTCCCTTCTGAATCTGGTTGAGTCCTATGTTCCACTTTCCCACTGCTAGAACACTGCTGACCTCATCATACTGTTAAATTTATGACTTAATTCCTTAATCCCCTTTGCTTTCTTCTTTCTGTTGTTTTGCTTTGTTATTGTTGAGATAGTATCTACTCTGTAGCTGATATTAATTGCAACGTCCTATATAACACAGGCTGTCCTCAAATTTGCAATCTTCTTGTCTCTGCCTCTACAGTAGTGAGATAACCAGATTATATGAAGACCCCTGGCTTCTCAAACATCTTTTCTAGCAATGATCTGATGTGCCCTGTGAAGCCCTGGTTTATGTTTTGTTTTGTTTCCTGGTATAATTCTTTTTAAAACATTTCTTTGGTGTTTTTGAGATAGGGTCCCCCCTGTAGCTCCCGCTGGCCTGGATCTCCCTTTGTAGACCAGGCTGGCCTGCATCTGCCTCCCTAGTGCTGGGGTTAAAGGCATGCACCACCACAACCAGCTCTATTTTTTTTTATTTTATTTTATGTATATGACTGCACTGCCTGGTTTTGTGTTAAGTGTGCCCATGCCATTCAATGCCTGGGGAAGTCAGAAGAGGACACTGGATTCCCTGGGAATTGGAGTTACAGAGGGTTGTTAGCCACCATATGTGTGCTGAGAATCAAATATGGGTCCTCTGAAAGAGGAGCCAGTGCTCCGCCATCTCTCCCACCCCTGGTATAATTCTTAATGTCTAATGTCATTCACAAAACATCCAGTTTTGAAAATTAATTACATAGTTACAATACCTGGTAGCAACATTACAAAATTCCTGAACAGCATGACCCCTAAATGAATCCTTCATTTACTGTCTCTTTGTGGTTTTGTTTGTTTGTCTGTTTTATCTGTTCCGATCTCTCCTCTGAATTGGAAGAGTCCAGCTCTCATCCTTGATATACTTCTCTTCCAGTAGTTAAACACTCCAGCAATGTTTGATACAATTACATTGAAGACTACAAGGTAGATCACATAAGTAATTTTACTCTGATGTTCACTTAAACCAAGACACCTATCAAAAATTTTGCAAAAGTATCAAAAATTCTTTTGCTTTATTTCCTTGCATCCTGTTGACCCATCTTCTAATCACCATTCATAAAAATGAAGTTTTGCCAACATTCTTGTGGTTTAAAAAGTTTTTATTTTAAACCAAACCTGGTACCTACCTGTGTTGGCTGCCTTTAGCTGTCAGCTTCCCACTTGACATACAGGGAAGACAGAACCTCAGCAGGCCTATGGCCATGTCTATAAAGCAGTTATCTTCTTTTCTTTATTTCTCTTTTTGCTTTTGTTTGTTTTTGAGGCCATATCTCCCTGTAGCCCCAGCTGGCCTAGAACTTACTATGTAGAACAGGCTGACCTCGATCTGCCTCTGCCTTCTGAGGGCTGGGATTAAAGGCATGAACCACCACAGCCTGTTTGAGGCATTTTTTTTATTGCTGATTGATATAGGATGCTCCAGCCCATTGTGGGCAGTGCCACCACTGGCTAAGTGTCCTGGGTTGCATAAGAGTAAGTAGGTTAAGCTCAAGCCAGTAAGCAGCATTCTTCTGGGTCTGCGTTTCAGTTCCTGTTCCCAGGTTCCTGCCTTGGCTTTCTTGGATGATGCATTGTGAGCTGTAAACCAAGTAAACTCTTTCCTCCCCAAGTTGCTTTTGGTCACTGTTTTAAATCAACAATAGAAACAAAACTAATACAATACCTATAATCCCAGTATTTGGGAGGTTGTGTCAGAAGCATCATGAATTCTAGTTTTGCATGTGTGATATAGCAAGACAAATGTTCCAACAAAGCAAAACAAAGATATAGAAAAAAAGAAATAATGTTCAAGCAAATGGAAATAGAAGATGTAGTTTTGATTTGCCCAATTTTCTAAACTCCCAAAAGCTTAGTTATTAATATTAAATTCCTCTGCAAGTTTCTTCTGTATAATAGTGCATAAGCAGAAACCTTAAAGGAAAGGAAAGTGAATTATATATGCATATGTAAATGCAGATTGGTGTGTGGAATATTATGTATAATCTGTAACTTCATTCACTCTATGCACAGCCTTTCATATCATGAATAGAAAACTGGTTGAGCATTGATTGCTCCAATTCTAAAGCAAGTACTCTTTCCTTTTGTTTACCTTACTGGTGGAAGGGTAAGGGAGACTTTAAGAGAGAAGCATGCTGGAAATCCACCCTTGAATATAAATGTAAATTACAACATTCCCACAAATTGTAACATATCATTATCTCACCCATTCTTTAAAGAAAGAAAAACAAGGCTAATAATCATCCAGTTACATCTTGCAATGGAATAGTTTCAGGGATTTTTTATAAGATGATTATGCTCACTCACTTATAAATCAGGATGTTTGGGCTGAGGTAGCCCTCTTCTGACCTCTCTGGTACCCTAATCTGAAGGTTGGTTCTTGTCATTGGACAGTTCCGCTCTCAGCACTGGGGGAGGGGATCCCAAAGCAGCTCCTTTTTTGTTGCCATTTCTCTGTATTAAATATTAGTGTTTTTTTTTTCTTTATAGCTTTTCCTTTTCTATTCAGATATCAAATACCTTCATCACTCTCCAATTGAACACCAGATTGGGAGATGAAGTTGGACACTCACTCCTTCCATAAATGTCTTCAATCACTGATCAGCATATCATATGGATTAGACGTTTAACTCACAACTGTGTTCCATTAGTGCCAGCCTGGAATCCCTTTATATACATTAACACTTTCTCCTTCAGTAGTACGTGATGTTTAGCTGATCTGTCAAAGTATTTCTTTTATCACATTCTGACTGTATTTTTTGTACAAGACCTCATTGTTGAGCTGCATTTTTATTGATGCAAAGAGGCCTTATGTGCAATTTCCATCCCATTAACTGTGCCAAGAAGATAATCCACGTTCTAATGTGCTGAACAGTAAGCCACATCCAGTTCCGAGTTGCTCTCGGATCTTTTAGTCTGTTGTCTTTTGACCCCTTCTGACATTTTAACTATTTTGCTCATTAAGGCTTTTACTGTTTGCCTAAGGATATATTGAACTAATGGAAACTTGTTTGAACAGAGATGTAGCTGGTATATTATTTGTTGCAAAAATAGGTACTTTGAAGTAGGATTCAGAGACTGTGAATAAGAAATATCACCCTTATTGTCAAACTTATAAAGACTGGGTGCCAATAAAATAAGACATATGGCCAAGATACAATATCTGAATTTTGAAATGAGAGAGTCCCAAGTTAGTAACTGGGTATCTCAAAGATACATACGGATGTCTGGGACTGAACATTCATCACTGTATCTCAGGTTATTTCTCCACTTACACCTGTTCAAAGGATTTTTATAAGATGAAAATTATTTAAGGTATATGAAATTCTTCAGTGATATTGTATTTATTATCAGTAACTAAAACCCGAAACATGGAGCCTTAATATTAACCTTCAGTAATACAGTATGTACAGCATTCTAATTGTTGCAAGTATTATATTATTTTGTTGTCTGCCCTGTTTGACCAGTTTCTATAATAGTATTGATTTATCCAGGGGATTAATAGCATTGCTAATGTGAGAGATCAGGCCACCCCTGCTTTAACTTTGTAATTGCCTTTGTCTAAGACAGCCCTTCTAGGTTTCTATGAAAATCCTCTCCATATGTTCCTCTGCTCAGAATTTCTATGGAAGAACCACTGCATACATATGTGGCCCACATTTTATGCTGTTCTGAGTAAATGTCCAATTGTACAAACATGCCTATATAATCCATTTGATCATTCAACTGTTTTTTTCTTCTTCTTCTTCTTTAAAAGTGGAACTAAGAGCTTCAAGTTGCTTGATGTGCCTTTACCCAGGTGGTACAAATATTCTTCAGACCTTGACTTCCACCACAGTATATCTGAATCCATGTACATATTACCTTTATTTATTTAACAGAAGGTAAATTGAATGTTAGATGAGTCTGCTCCTAAATAAATATATTTTATAGCTTTCCATCTCAGATCACCTACCAAATATTATTTTAGGAATTCCAAGTACATTCAAAGTGTGTTTGAGAATCAGATCATTCTTTGTATTGCTGCCAGAATTTCAGTTTATAGTTCATGACATCACTAACACGTAAAACCTGGTGGCACATATGGAGTCAGGATGTGGTTAAAGAGAACAGAAGCAAAATAAACCAACTGCAATGACTCCAGAGCTCCAGTTACATTGGACATAGTAAATCCTTTACTGACACACTTCTCAAATCTCAGAACAAAATACTTTGGAAAAAGCAAATGAGAAAAGATAAGAGAAAAATTTTTTTTTAATTTCAGGAAAGACAGACACGTAGCAGAGACCCAAAATCAGATGTGCTGTTCAAAGTCATTTTGAGATTAAGATTAGGAAGTTGTCTATAAATAAAAGTGAGTTTTCAGAAAAAGATGAAGTACTCTGCATTTGATTGACTTTTTGCATTTCAAACATGCTTGGTGCTGTGAAGACAAAGTGTACCATCAAAGGGAAAAATACTGATCAAAAGGGGACTTAACAGCTAAGGGCTCTTGACAGATGAGAAATGTAATGATGAGACATTTGAATTACTTCTATGGACTGAAGAAACTATTGTTTATCAGTATTGTCTGAGTGTTTTCCATGGCTGGCTTCTCTCCTCATGACTTCCAGTGATGCTGTCTCCCATTCATAGCAATGGCCCATTTCCAAGTATGTAGATATAATTTTTATTTCTCTATTATGACTAAATCTAAGAAAATTATGTCTTTACATATTTTTCCAAAGATAAAGGCATTTAGGCAAGACCTAATCAAGATAAAAATCTTTTTTTGACACTCTTGAACCCTTAAGTTCATAATTTTGATTTTTCTATGATAGGGTATACAAATAATACAATATTTTACCTGACTCTAGACCTATATTGTCAATGTCAAACACAGTTCTAAATTCAAAGGAAGTAACAGATAGTTTATTCCAAATTTAAATATGAGTGACATGTCTCAGCAACACAGATTCAAGCTATCTCCAAATGCCATGTACCAATGTTAACAGCTTCATGAACTTTTTGTAGTTACGGAAAAAAAGAATGTTATAAATCAAATTATTTGTCCAATCCATTGGCAGAAATATCAGTAGGAGAGGGTTATAGCAAACTAGTAAATCTCTGCTTATGTTCGGGTTGGTGGAAGCTAAAGGTCTGTTAATAGATAACAGAAAATTTCACTTCATAGTTGCCAGGATGCCATATTACATACTAGATATAGGCAGTAAATGACTATTACCTGTGCTAAATATTGGCCAAGACAATTTGTTTCTGTATCTATAATATTCTCACTCTCTACAATCACGAAGTTCTGATACCAATCAGCCTAGGAAAATCTTTAGCATAGGAACTTTTTCGAAGAACTTCAGCTTATAGTATTTTCATCATCTGTAGGACATTATAATTAGGAAATATTTCATGGCATGCCATTCCTAAATATGATATTTGTCATTAATTTTATTTTAGGCTGAAGAATATCAAAGAGATGCATACAAGATGCTCATAAGAGAAACTCTCTACCAGAAAACAGGACAATGGTGGGGTGGGTGGATATATTTGTGTATATTTTATTTTTGGTTCTTTTTGGGTCTCCCTGTAGCTCCAGCTGTCCTGGAACTCACTATGTAGACCAGGCTGGCCTTGAACTCACAAAGATCCACCTGCCTCTGCCTCCCAAGTGCTAAGATTAAAGGCATGGCCTATTTGTGTATCTTTAGGTGTGTTGCTTGTGGTGGAACTCAGAGATTTGCTTATATTAAGTGTGTGTGTGTGTGTGTGTGTGTGTGTGTGTGTGTATTTCATGAAACTGTATCCCAAAACTCCACCAGAAAACTCTTAGAGTTGATAAACACATTCAGAGAAGTAACATGATATAAAATTGACACACAGAAATCAATAGTCTTCCTATATACCAACAACAAAGTTACCAAGAAAAAACAGGCAAAGGATCCCATTCACAATTGCTCAAACAACATAAGGACTGGGTCAAAGAATGGACTGATAGAGTTAAATTCTGCCTAAAACAATAAACCTTTGCAGAGAAAAACTTTAAAAAGACTGAGAGAAAGAAGCAGGATATGTATGAGAGAATGAATGATCTGGGGTGGGGAGGGGGAAGGGAAAGGGGAATATGTCTAAATTGAACTGAAAAAAGTGATGTCTGACATACACAAAACATCAATAAAAGTATTATATAAAAAATTGCCTCAAACCCAATCACAACTCTTGATTACATGAACAACTCTAGACTTATTAAGCCAGAGAATGAACTAGAGGCATCTACACGCAGACCTACTAACTAGTCTTTATCTTCTCCCAATATTTACCCTTCTACTCTCTGCCACTCCAAGAAGCTCAAAGTATTCTTCTTTTGTCTTATCTCTTATATACAAAGTTATTAATGTTATTCTTTAATAAAGTACCCCATGGGATCATGTTCCTACCACCCCCTCTGAGATTATTACTTATTAAGTTCTTCCAAGTATGTGTGTAATGCACATGTTCATAAGCTTTTGTTTCCTTTCTCTTGTTAGTCTGTCTTTTGCCATCCTTATTTACTGGGTCCCAGCTAGAAAACCTGAGATGCATGGAGGAGGTTGGGTTACTTCTCCTTTACAGTTTCAAATGAACATCTAGAATTTATTTTCTCTCTTTTCTCACTGAGTCTCTTAAAAGTTATCTCACATTGTATCTTTTTAATATACTAGATGAAATAGTACTGCACCATAAAATGTTGCAAAATTAAGTTAAATCTACCACCATTTTAAATCAAAACTTCTCTTGTCTTGAAATTCAATTCATTTTTCTCAATACTCTGCTGATCATACTCCAGCGACATAGGTTTACAGGATATTTCATAAAAAGAACCATATTTAGAAATTCATTTCTCAGAAAGGTTTGACAGTTCACTTATTCTATTAAATTTATATCAATTTAAATGTCCCCGCACATAAGAAAACAATTTTGTAAAGATTCATGTAATATAAATATATGAACCACATTGTAACATAAGATTTAGAGGCTTTTATCACATTTGAGCAATCCGTAGTTTGAAATAGTAAGCAAGTATTATTTGACAGCCCACAGGAGTTTTACTCAGTTTGAGGGGAATTTTCCAATTCAATGTGCAGTCCATATTCAATTCTCAATCTTGAAATAGATGTTTCTATATTTTAAATATACAAAGTCAGTATGTTCTTTATGGGCATTTGAAATAATCTGTTGCTATTCATTTTTTAGCTTAAATTGACTCTGTCACTACTTTTCTAGGGTAGACCGAACCATCCTTTAAAAGAAACACATATCTTATATGCTATTTTTAAGACATGTCTCCTTGTAGCTACAGCTGGCCTGGAACTCACTATGTAGACCAGACTGGCCTCAATCTCAAGAGGCTCGCCTGTCTCTGCTTCCTAAGTGCTGGTAGTAAAGTCATATGTCACCATGCTTGGCTTAAGTTCAATAATTCTAATAACATTTTAGTGGAGCCAAGGAGACCAGGGTGGTGCAAATAAGAACAAATGTGAATAAAAATGTCATAATGATATCCATTACTTTGTATGCTAACTAAAAATCACTAATGACTCCTCTACTGAAAAGTGGATAATTGATGTGGCCCCATGCTGTGGTGCCATACTCATTGACACAAAATGCATAACTCTCACCTCAAAGGAGTTAAGAGATAGTTTATTCTAGAGTCAAATATGAGTGAGCACGGCCCAGGAACATAAATTCAAGTTATCCCCATTTCCATGTCCCAGCTTGGTAACATTATGATTTCATGGTAACAGAACAAAAAAAGTTATAAATCAAGACACTTTTCAAATATAGTGGTGGATCTGTTCAGTAGGCAAAGTGGAGTGGTTTCTAATATAGGTTGCAGATGTTATCTGATGACATTTGCAGCTGTTTGATTGGTGAGATCTGGTGATCTACTAAGTTTATACATTCCCAAAGATTTTTATCTGTTAGTCATGGGATGTTAGGTCAGAAACATAGGTGGGAAAGCAGTGACCATTTAGGGACTAAAAAGGGGCCAAGATAAATTGTAAATAGGCTCTGAATCTACAATATTCCAAACTCCCTGGTCACTGAAGTGCTAATTAGTTGGTAAGTCTTGGAGGAAGTTCAGTCTAAGATGCAAGATAGATGCAGGATTTTTCTGTGAGCTTTCTTTCACAATATAAATCTATCATCTATCTATCTATCTATCTATCTATCTGTATATATGTGTGTATCTATAAATTGTGTATTTATATATGGATATGTAAATGTATTCTATAAAACAATAATAAAACTGTAATTTATAACCTAAAAAATAATTAATAAAAGAGCAAACAAATAAAATTCTAATGAAAGACCCACCAGATTTTTCCATTTGCTTTCATTTTAACCCACATGATAAAGATAATGAGAGATGGTTAAATGCAAAGCTTTTCTAGATTTTTCTATTATCAATATCAAATATCATGTAATCGAAATTAAGAGAAGAAGCCGGGCGTGGTGGTGCATGCCTTTAATCCTAGCACTTGGGAGGCACAGGCAGGCAGATCTTTGTGAGTTCAAGGACAGCCTGGTCTACAGAGCGAGTTCCAGGACAGCTGGGGCCACAGGGAGACCCTGTCTTGAAAATCCAAAAAAAAAAAAAAAAACCCGAGAAGAAGAAACAATGGGTTTCATATTAATTTCAGAAACATTCCAAGCTTGGGACTGGAGAGATAGCTCAACAGATAGCTGCTGTTACAGAGGACTTGGATTGGGATTCTAGCCCTCGAATGTCATCTGACAACCATCTGTAACTCTAGTTCAAGGGGACTGGATGTCCTCTTCTGACCTCTGCAAGCACTTTCACCACACAGATGCACTAAGACACAATTATACACATTGCAATACCAAGCAAGATGCACAGAGAAACACCACGAATTGATAGTTGAATTAGGAGTCTTTTCTTAATAGCCAGTGCTCAGAAGGAGGGGGGGGTAATGACAAAAACAGCTCTCAACCCCAAGGAGAAGTGGGGCAGGGTTTATAAAACTTAAAAACACAATTACATCATACTAGGGGTAAAGCCAATAACCATAGTTACTTTAGATCACCATAGTTAACCAGACCAGGAGCAGGTGCGTTAATAAAGAGGTTTTCAATTTACAGTAAATTTTGGTAAAGCTTGGTAAGAGGATGTGTTACTTGGACATGCAACCTGGCTACTTTTATATTTTGCAATATTGTAGAAGCAATGTACTAAAACTGCCTGCATGAAATGTTCTTCCTGGCTGGGTACAGTGGGAATAGCTGAACAAAAACACAGGGTAAAGCAAAAGTCAACAAGAACAAAATGCAGTTTGTTTTGCCATTTCACATGTAAAATAAAAATAATAAAAACATTTTAAGAAACATTTCAAGCTAGATACCTAAAAACACCAAAAATATCTAAATCCAACTTTATGGTTATTTTTTTCTCCATAATTGACCACATACTTAGACACAGAAAAAACCTCAACAAATACAAAAAAAGATTGAAATTACGTCATGCATTTTATCAGACCATAGTGCAATAAAGCTCAATATCAACACCAGGATAAGCCCTGCTACCTACATGAACACATGGAGACTAATCAACAGACTCCTGAATAATGAATGGGTCAAGGAGGAAATAAAGAAAGAAATAAAAGCATTCATGGAACTAAACAACAATGACAATACAACACAACAAAACCTATGGGATACTTTAAAAGCAGTCCTAAAAGGGAAGTTTATAGCCCTGGGTGCCTATATTTCAAAAACAGAAAGAGCACAGATAAATGAGCTAATACTGCAGCTAAAAACACTGGAAAGACAACAACAAATGAACTCTAAATGCAACAGACAGGGAGAAATAACAAAAATCAGAGCAGAAATTAATGAAATAGAAACAAAGAAAACAATACAAAAAAATCAACTAATCCAAAAGTTGGTTCTTTGAGAGAATAAACAAGATAGACAGACCTCTAGCCCAGTTAACCAAAAGAAAGAAAGAGTAACTACAAATGAATAGAATTCATGATAAAAGGGGAAATATCACAACCCATAGTGAAAAGATCCAGATAATCATATAGGAATACTTCAAAAACCTATACTCTACTAAATTTGAAAACCTAAGAGAAATGTATGAATATCTGCAATCCAGGGAATCACCAAAGCTAAACCAACAGGAGATTAACAGCTTAAACAGACCCATATTATACGAAGAAATTGAAAATGTAATAAGAGACCTCCCAACTAAAAAAAGCCCAGGTCCAGATGGTTTCGCAGCAGAATTCTATAAAACATTTAAAGAGGACTTACAACCATTATTACTTAAACTGTTTATAAGGATACAAGCGAGGGAAATCTCCCTAATTCCTTCTATGAAGCCAGCATCACTCTAATACTAAAACCAGGCAAGGATGCAACCAAAAAAAGAGAACTACAGACCCATCTCATTAATGAACTCAGATGTAAAAATTCTCAACAAAATGCTTGCAAACCATATACAAATCCACATCAAAAAGATCATTCACCATGATCAAGTTGGATTCATACCAGAGATGCAGGGATGGTTCAGCATACGAAAATCAGTAAATATCGTAAAACTCATAAATGGACTGAAGGACAAAAACACACACACGATCATCTCAATTGATGCAGAAAAGGTCTTTGACAAAATCCTGCATACCTTCATGACTAAAGTATTAGAGGGAATTGGATGGGAAGGATCATGCCTCAACATAGTCAAAGCCATATATAAGAAACCCACAGCCAGTATCATCCTAAATGGAGAAAAGTTAGAAGGCTTCCCCATAAAGGTAGGAACCCAACAAGGCTGCCCCTTGTCACCACTCCTCTTCAATCTAGTGCTTGAAACACTGGCTACGCAATAAGGCAAGAAAATGCAATTAAAGGAATACTAATTGGAAAAGAGGAAGTAAAACTATCCCTCTTTGCAGATGATATGATAGTTTACCTAAGAGATGCTAAAAACTCCACCAGAAAACTCCTAGAAATGATTAAAAGTTTCAGTAAAGTGTCAGGATACAAAATTAACCTAGAAAAATCAGTAGACTTTCTTTACACCAACAACAATCAACTGAAGAAGGAATACAAGGAGACCTTCCCACTCACAATAGCCTTAAAAACAATAAAATATCTAGGAATAAACCTAAACAAAACCACCAAAGATCTCTACAACAAAAATTATAAGCTCCTGAAAAAGGAGATTGAAGAAGACATCAGAAGATAGAAAGACCTCCCATGCTCAGGGATTGGAAAAATTGATATAGTAAAAATGTCTATTCTACCCAAATTAATATATAGATTCAATGCAATCCCAATTAAAATCCCAAGGTCATTCTTCACAGGCTTGGAAAAAAATTCTTAAATTGATATGGAACAACAAAAGACCCTGAATTGCCAAAGCAACCCTGAGTGAAAACAGCAATATGGGGGGATCTCTATACCAGACTTTAAACTATACTACAGGGCTATAGTCATAAAAACAGCCTGGTACAGGAACAAAAACAGACCTGTAGACCAATGGAGCAAATCTGAAGATCCAAACTTGAGCACATACAATTTCAGCTAACTCATATTTAACGAGGGGACCAAAAAGACTCAATGGAGGAAAGACAACAACTTTAGCAAATGGTGTTGGCAAAACTAGATCACCACTTGTAGAAAAATAAAATTAAACCCTTACCTCTCACCCTGTACAAACATCAACTCCAAATTTATCAAAGACCTCAATGTGAAACTCAAAACTCTGAAGGTGATAGAAGAAAAAGTTGACAGCAACTTATAAGACATTGGTGTAGGAAAAGACTTTCTAAATCAGACAGCAGCTGCTCAGGAAATAAGGTTGACTGTTGACAAGTGGTACCTCATTAAACTCAAAAGCTTCTGTACAGCAAAGAAACAGGGAAGTGAAGAGAAAACCCACAGAGTGGGAGGAAACCTTCACTGCCGATACATCTGACAAAGCGTTAATTTCCAGAATATATAAACTATTCAAAAAACAAAGAAGACAACAAATGACTCATTCAAAAGATGGAGTAAAAAGATGAGCAGAGACTTCACAAGTAAGGAAATAGAGATGGCTGAGAAACATCTTAAGAAGTGTTCAACATTGCTAATAATTAAGGAAATGCAAATTAAAACCACTTTAAGATATCATCTCACCCAGATAAGGTTGGCAAAGATCAAGAAAACAAATGATACTAAATGTTGGAGAGGGTGTGGAGAAAGGGAAACACTCACCTGCTGCTTTTAGGAATGCAAACTTGTACAACCACTATGGAAAGCAGGATGGAGAACCCTTAAAAGACTCAAAATGAGCCTACCACCTGACCATATCACTTCTGGGAATATATCCATCAGACTCTTCCTCCCACAGAGATACATGTACAGCCATGTTTATTGCAGCTCTCTTCACAATAGCAAAGAGCTGGAACCAACCCAAATGCCTCTCATCCAACAAGTGGATAGAGAAAATGTGGTACATCTACACAATGGAGTTCTATGCAGTGGTAAAGAAAGATGACATCATGAAATTTGCAGGTAAATGGATGGAACTAGAAGATTTTATGCTAAGTGAAGTAACACAATCCCAGAAAAACAAAAGATGGATAGTTTCCCTTATCTGTGGATGTTAGTACCAAGTACCTAGTTGTATGGTTATCTTTTTAAATTAATATGAAAGCTTATGAGAAAATCAAGACAGTGAACTGAACTTGCAAACTTTAGTGGTAAAAATTAGAGTTGAATTTCTGGGTAGCTTAGACTTCTGCATGGTAGAAGCTTGGAACCAAGGTTTCCCACCAAAATTCCTTGTACAATCCTCAAATTTCCCTGGAAGGCTTATCTCCAGTAATAACAAATGGAGGGGAGGAGAGAGGAAAGGGAGGAAAAGTAGATGATAAGAAAGCTTAGAGGCTGCGGAGAATTCTCAGCAGTTAAAACCTCTTGCAGAAAAACATGAATCCAGTTCCCAGCACCACATTGGGTAGCTCAAAATCATCTACATTTGGCCTCATTGGGCACCTGTACTCAAGTGCACATATCCTCACACACATACACACAATTAAAAATAAAATACGGTTTGTACTGGATTTTTAATGGAAAATAGAAATCTCACCTGGAAGAAAGCAAAGACTTTTTACACAGGAATTTAGACTTTAATTCATATTATCTATACAACAAAGGAGAGATTTCCCCCAAAAAGTAGTTTAGCAAGTAGTTCCAGTCTGGTTAAACCTCAAAGACATTTATATATGGGAAGACCAGACGGAATTCTTTGGAGAAAAATATGCTGTCCACTCAAACTTCCAATAGCTAAATTCCCACTTGAAAATAGTAAAAACCTTCTGTTGATGTTGGAGACATAGCATAAATAAAGCATAAACCAGATCTCATAGCGTAAACCTTATATTTTAAAGTAATATCTCCAGATTTCAAGTCCAGTATAGATTAGAAAGAAACAGAAAGAAAAGAGCTTAATTAGAATCTAGTACAATGATCATATGGAAAAAAAGATGGTATCTTGTACCACAGTGGTGAAAGAGGAATTTAAGAAAATATTATGAAGGTAGAAATAGCATTTACATAGTAATCTTGAAGAAATCAAGATTTCTTTACATTAACAAAAAGTCACAAAGAATTGTACTGCCATTAACTTGGGATGATAAGGGCAAAGGCAGCGTTGACTTAAGGAGATATTTTGAATGAGCATTATTTTTTTTAAATATATTTTTTTAATTTTTATTTATTTATTTATTTATTTATTTATTTTTATGTATGTGTAGAAATGTACTGTCTGCATGCAGGTCTGTGCACCCGTGTCGTGCAATGCCGCGGAGGTCAGAAGATGGCGTCGGATTCCCCTGGAACTGGAGTTCTCCTGGAATTGGAGTTTCAGACGGTTCTCAGCCTCCATGTGGGTGCTGGGGATCGAACCCGGGTCCTCTGTAAGAGCGGTCGGTGCTCTTAACCGCTAAGCCATCACTCCAGCCCTGAATGAGCATTATTTAAAAAAGCAAATTTAGAGTTATGAAGAGAGGATCAGACTGAGATACAAATCTTGGAGCCATTTGCAGTATAAATAGCATTCTGAAGGAGACCACCTGGAAAGGAAATAAATTGGATAAGAGAATCAGCTCTAATGAGTAGCCAGTGAAGTACAAAAATATTCAAAGGATTTGGGGTCTTTGGAGGAGAGAAGAAATGGACAGCTACTGTGCTATGCTAATAAGCATATGTTTCCAACCTACAGGATCATTTCCTTCACATAGAAACAATGTTCTTTCAGTTGGCAGGTCAGCCTCTTATGAGTGAAAGAAAAAAAAAGATGATATATAAGTAGTTTTCTAGAAGAGCAAATGGATGAGGAAAACATAAAAGGAATCAGTACAGAACCACTTGAGATTACTGGTCATAAATTGCACCAAGAAAATTTTACAGGTTTGTATATTTTATATGGCACATTTTTGCTTTGCGATATAGATATGTACTACCTGAGGTAGTTACCCTAAGTCCAGGGTTTTATTAGCAAGTGCAATCTGGTAAATGGAAACAAAATGGATGAGGATGAGCACAAGGGAAGGAAGAGGGATTATAAAATATGCCATAATTTAAAGATGAGCCAGACATGGTCATATGTGCCTGGACCCCAGCACTCAAGAGGCTGAGATCAGAGGGCTATGTCTTTGAGAACAGCCAAGGCTACTTAGAGAGGCCATATCACAAAATATTCAGAGATACCAGTGCTAGGAAGAATAAGGCAAGAGGATTGTGAATTCATGTTCAGCTCAAGTTACATAGCAAGACTCAAAAGAAAAGGGAAGGAAGGATGGAAGGAAGGAAAGAAGGAAGGAAGGAAGGAAGGAAGGAAGGAAGGAAGGAAGGAAGGAAGGAAGGGAGGGAGAGAGACATGGAAAGAGAAAGATCAAAATAAGGAAAGAAAGAAAAAGAGACAGGGACAGAGAGAAATGAAGAAAGAAAGAAGTAAAAGAAAGAAAGAAGAGGGCTGGAGAGATGGCCTAGCGGTTAAGAGCGCCGACCGCTCTTTCAGAGGACCCGGGTTTGATCCCCAGCACCCACATGGTGGCCGAGAACCGTCTGAAACTCCAATTCCAGGAGAACTCCAGTTCCAGGGGAATCCGAGACCCTCTTCTGACCTCCGCGGCATTGCACGACACGGGTGCACACACCTGCACGCAGACAGTACATTCATACACATACCAAAATAAATAAAAATTTAAAAAAAATTATAAAAAAAAGAAAGAAAGAAGAAAAAGAAAAGTAAAAGAAAGAAAGAAGAAAGAAGAAAGAAGAAAGAAGAAAGAAGAAAGAAAGAAAGAAAGAAAGAAAGAAAGAAAGAAAGAAAGAAAGAAAGAAAGAAAGAGAAAGAAAAGAAGAAAGAGAGAAAGAAAAAAGAGAGAAAGAAGAAAGAAAAAGAAGAAAATGATAGGTTGATGTAGATAAGTAAGAATATGAGAGTGAGGATGAAAGAGTTAAAAGGTCATGAAATCAACAGATATAGGAATTAGTGATATGGAATGATTGTACAAATCAGTATAAAGGGCCATAAGTTATAAAGTCAAGCAACAGAATTAGAACAAGAGGGTTGAAATTGAGATAATGGAATTATTGTATCAACTAGTAATGGAGGATAATATATGCTTAAGAGACAAGCTGGATGGAAAATAAAGAAGGAAACAAGTAATTTAGAGAACACAATGTTGTAAAAACAAAATGGTAAATTTACCAAGAGCAATAACATTAGTGGAGAGAATTATGAGAGAAACATAGAAGTTGAAAATCTTCAACTGGAGTTGACTGCTCACTTAAGATAACATCAAACAAACACATTAAGTAGAAGACACCCATTTAATTTGAACTTCAAATAAACGATATGCATTTGTTTGGCATATACCAATATTGCAAAACATTTATCTGACATTCTAATTTAGCTATGAATTTTTTTTATTTATATTTGTTGAGTCTGGCAATCTTAATTGTGTGGTATAATCTGATGATAAAGAAATCACACTTGGCATCCCCAGTGAGGAGAGAATAAAAATGATATGTAAGCAGTGACAGAGACTAGAATATGGTCCTCCAACATATGCTTTTGGGTATGAGGATAATTTTGAATTGATTATTTTGAGAAACTGAAGATGTACAAGAATCTCTGAAAACTGAGAAGATATTCTTTCATGTGAGGATTTTATTTATATGATGAAATCTCCATTTGTGAGGGTGTCTCTCTCCCCGAATTGGGGAAGGCTGATTTTAAATCAGAAGTAACTCCCATCTGTGAGGAAGCCTGACTTTTGTCTACACAAGTAAGCTCACACTTACCTTTCTTTCCCCTCATCACTTCTGTTTCTGCTCCCATCCTAGCCATTATGTGGTTTTGTTTTGATTGAAGGCATCCATAAGCCTGCCCTGCAAGCCAGCCCTGGACCTTCATTCATTCTCTCATGCATAAAAGGGTGCCCCCCCCAATATTAACAAACTCCTCTAGTTATTTTTACTTTTAGTGCTTTTCTTTTGTTTCAAGGAATTCTTTTCACCTAAGAATTCAGAATTCGAAAGATTTAGACCCTCCACTAAAGAAGACGGTTTGCCACGCTTCCGATCCAGTTATATAACAGAGCTAAAAACATACCACTTGCAAAGTTTGAGTTCTCTCTGAAAATACCTGCTTTTAAAATCTAGGTTTGGGCACCATTTACAGATCTATATTGCCTAGAGGTAAGAGGTTATTTTATGACAGGTGACAATTTAGAGCTTATTCAAGTGCAAATGCTTGATGGTTTAGACTTCAGTTCTGTGGACCACAGCAAGCTTTAATTTAGAATGGTTAAAGCTTACTAGTTTTAACAATGTGACCTTTGCCTCTGATCTTAATAAAAGAAAGAAAAGAAAAAAGTTAAAAGTTTTGCCTTCCAGGCTTATAGACAGATCTTAGCAAGATAAGGATTGCTTCTAATAGAGCAACTCTTGAGAAATTTAAAGCAGGTAACTCCAAAGCAGTTAGTGGATTATAATGGTGACAGTTAAAATGATCTTTTAGATGCCTTTACACATCTTTAGCACTGAATTACATTCTTTAATTACACAAAATAATTTACTAGCAAAATATACCTTCACCATTCTCTGTTCTAATTTTAACTTCTATACTATGTACCAGAAATGTCATTATTTCTCTTAACAGTCTATCTTGGTCAAGCAGACATATTCAGTTACTTCTTCTTAGTGTTTACCAGGGTAATTTGTTTCTTTGAAAATGTCTAGCACTATCTCATCAACATCTCCAGGACTAAATAACTCTTGATTGGCTTGAGTTTGTTTGTTCAATACATATGGATATAAGACCTCAACACTATGGTCCTGTGATTTACACAATTCACCTTTCAGGATGAGGTACTCAGAAAAATACCAAAATAAAGATCCTGTGAATAAATGTTTCTCTATAGTTTCTTCATATTACTTCCAGAATTATGCCTTTCAATACAGTGTTACAGATTTTAAAATTAGTTATTAGTAATAGAACCTAAACCCAATATAGCCTTTATTATTTGTTAAAACACATAGGAAATGATCTCCTGATGAACTATTTAAGTAGATTTCTACAAAATAAAAATGTGATTATTGGATTATTTAATGATTAATTTAATCAATGAAGTTTACTTCAGTCTGGTAAGGGCCAACAATTTATTTTTCCTTAAAAAGTGAATGGCTGATTACTTTTCTCTATACACCATATACTCTCCCTGCCATATTTGCAACTCCAATGTTATGACATGAAAATAGCTGTTGATGACACTTTGAAGAGAACTGTGTGTTGTACTTGCCCTGTAAACTGTAATTTTCAGAAATAATTCTGATATACAAGAGTTTTGTTTGTGTATGTTGACTGGGATTACTGAATCTGGAATTTAAAACTGAAGATTCTATAAAAAAATAATCAAGATTCTTCTTAAAGTCATCTCACTTTATTCAACTATAAAACGAGGACTTTAAACTAGAATAGCTCAAGGTAAGTTCTTATTTCTATGAATCTATACTTTGATCATTAGGTTTATCTTCTTGGACAAGTTTCCTAATTCAATGAAAGCCAGATGTCTAAAGATTTGTTAGAAGAAAAACAAAAATCAAATTCTTATTTTTTTACTTTTCATCACCTCCAAGACAACTGCAATACTCCTGAGAATAAAGTCCAATCACAAACATATCTGGGGAATGAGCAGGTAGTTCAGTGAATCACAGTACAGATACATGTGTACTGTTCTCTTTCAGAGAACACATGCTGATCTTGCAGAAAATCCAAGTTCAATTCCCAGTACCCAGGTCTTATGGCTCACTAACTCTAGCTCTAGGAGATGCAAAGCCTCTGACCTGCACTCACACGCACATACCCACACAAAGATACACAGACGTAGCCATAATTAAAAGTAAATCTTTTAAAAAAGCAAAAAAATAAAAAATAAAAATAAAAAGGGGGAATACAGTTAAATATTAAACCTTTTTGTCAAAAACTTTCAATTTAATCTTAAGACTAACCATGGGAAAAGATTTGTATGTTCCCACAGGTCAAAACGTCACCAACTCAAAGGCTGAGAAAAAAAGGATACAGCCTCCGTCGTGTAGGTTGTACCAAGAAATACCAGCAGAGAAGTTCACCCACCTTAACACTAAAAGGAAGAAAAGCCTCAGACTGCTACAGGCATCAAACATCTCTGAGGACCATAGGTGTAACATCTGTTTACAGTGAGTCCTAATGAACTTTACCTTCTAGGTGCAGCACAGTTTCAATATGAGAGACCTCCTTACCTCTTTTTCATAGAACAAA